>JAGDQP010002810.1:0-35116 GCA_022664845.1 Lepisma saccharinum
CGGTTTTATCTGCATGTGTTTCTCTTAGTCGAGCGTACACATTGATGGTAATTTGCTTTCCTTAGCTTTGAAACGTGAATTCAACAGGAACTCTTTGAAAATTCTTTACATCTATTAAAACCCACAGCGAAATAATTTATTCCTTATTCTCTTGCAACGAACAAGACGATATATCTAATATTAGTCACACAGCACAGTTTTTCATATTCATTCGTAGAGTTGATAACTTTACCATTTACGAAGGAATAGGTAGTTTCTGTACTTCGAACATTAGACTATTGGTGAAGAACTTTTTGAAGAAGTACATAGTTATAACATCCTTAGGTTTAGGATGGAACAAACTAACTATAAATAGTATCACAACAGATGGATCTCGAAATATGAGTGGTACAAAGGAAGGTATCATTGGATGAATATATGAGCAAATGTTGAAGAATGCTGTAGACCCTTCTATAACTTTTCATTACATCATTATCTTTTTATTATTGACATAGGTTGTGTTCCTAGTTATATTCAAATGGAGTTAATTGAATTGTAAAATAGAAAAAATAATGACGTTTTGAAGGACAATTTTAACAAGTTTTACAGTTTGAGTTTTACAGTAGCCTCCCGGAAACTTTCCCCAGTATAAAATCCGTTGCTTTGAAATGCTTAGTATCATTTAGTAGCACATAAATGTAAAAAAAGAAAAAAGAAAAAAAAAACCTTATGAATTATCGACAAAACATAAGCACTGTTCTTGCATTGCTGATCATAACTTATATTCTATCTCACGAATTTATACTTCCAAATTTAAGCTAGATATTCCTGTATTGTCTAAAGATATACTCATTACAGGTCACATTAAGGGAAACTGAATATAAATTTAGGCAAATATTTTCGTCTTCAAGTTGCACTAAGCTAGTTTGGCTTAATATTTTACTTTACATTTGTTGTTTTATAAGATTAAATAAAATATATGATAAAACGAAGTATTTATGATACATTTAATGCGTACATCAGTTTTCCTTAACAACAGCAGTTACTAATTTGGATGTAGAACCTTTTGGTTGACCAGGAATAATTAATCACATCCGTGTAATGTGAAATTCATTACATTGTAATAATTTACTGAAGTAATATAAACAGTTAACATAGAATTGAAGGTTGATCTAAAGACCGTATTTTCATTATGTCTCCACTTCTCTAACAATGCGGTCCGCGTCTTTTAAAAGTTAACCTGGTTTGGCCCTAGTATCCGATAAGTTTGGCGATTGTTGACATCAAGTGTACGGTAACATAAAAATATTCTAATAAGACTGACTAGTCACAAAACGAAAGCAGAAAATATAAAATATGGATCATATTGTTGACACTAAGTGTTACATAAAAATATTCTAATAAGATTGTCCAGCCGCAAAATAAAAGCAGAAACTATAAAATATGCAAGCTTTGGATCATATTGTTGACATTAATGGTAACATAAAAATTTTTTAAGAAGATTGACTAGTCACAAAACGAAAGCAGAAAATATAAAATATGGATCATATTGTTGACATTAAGTGTAACAAGAATATTCTAATAAGATTGATCAGTCACTAAATAAAAGCAGAAAATATAAAATATGCCAGCTATGGACCATATTGTAATGGGAATTGGATATGTGTGTCAGTAGGCACACATAAAAACAAAGCAAACGATGAAGTAAACAGAAGAAATAATTATCTTTATGTAATCACAACATTGTAGCAAACGATGCCAACTCCAAGCAGAGAAACTTGGAAACACATAAGTCACGCCTACAAGAAAGCCAAGAAGAGGCCTATAAAAGGCCCAGCAAACTCTATAAGCGTATCACTTGATCAATTTCGACAGTGGTCACCTCTTCCCTTCTCCTCTGACTTGGTTTGGAGTCTGAGTTCCTACCTCTACCCTTGACTTGGTTTAGAGTCGGACTACCTACTTTTCCGATTTGGAATCCTTCATCGACTACAACCAATTTCCTCGACGATACAAGTCAGTTATAAATCGCAACATTGAAGAGGTGACCCATGTTAATCGCTATAGCTCATGTACCGGGCAGTCATTTAATCAACTTGTATGTAGCATATAGTGGAACTTTTGTAACAAAAGGTGTTGGTAAAAAGTCAACGGCATCTATGCTCTTATTTAATAACCACTGAACAACGATCCTACGTCGGAAGGCTCTACCTATGATCTATTAACATATAAGAACCCACATAAGTATTAACGAACCCACACAAGATCATTACGATATTGTTGACAATAATTGTAACATAAAAATATTCTAAGAAGATTGATTCTGTAGTCACAAAACGAAAGCAGAAAATATAAAACATGGATCATATTGTTGACATTAATTGTAACATAAAAATATCCTAATAGTATTGACCAGTCACAAAACGAAAGCAGAAAATATAAAATATAGAACACATTATTGTCACTAACGATATGATAATATGAAAATATTCTAATAAGATTGACCAGTGAAAAAATAAAAGCATAAAATATAGAATATCCAAGATATGAATCATAATGTTTACATTACATTGTAACTGTAACGTAAAAATATTCTGATAAGCTGCAAGAAGCTTCATTATATTCCATCTATCTCATTTCTTATTATTATTCCTATCATTCCTTATTTCTTCTCTGTTTTTCTACTTCCTATGCCTTTAAAAATGATTTGGAAAAGAGTCTGTGTGCTAATTAGTGTAGCAGAGAGGGTTATGGAAGGATACGGAAGGGGGATTAAAAAAAAAAAAAAAAAGGAGATAACTTATTTTCGCTTTTCGTGTAATTTGTGTTGAAAACTTAGCCAAGAGGGGAAACATTAGCGTATATCACGTGGAATTAGCGCCTTGTGGTGAAGTCAATATGGCGGTTGGTTTAAGCACAATAATGCCGGCATCTAGTGATTAGTCCAAACGACCCAAACTTCATAATAAAAAGAATGGCGAATTTCTGGAAATGAAAAGAGCAAGAGAGAGAGAGAGAGAAACAGATTACGGAATGGAATAGCAAAAGTTTCTTTAAAGGAGGAATAGATATATATAATTGGAACGAAGGGAGGAGAGGATAGAAGAGAATCTCTAGAGAATGGAACGCCAAAATTAAGATAAAAGGTATAAAAAAATAGAAACAATAATGCAAACCCACACCCACATACGTGTTCTGAAACCCTGAAAATAGTATTATTATACTTAATTTAGTTAAAACTCTTTAAGTTGGGCATCCCTTATGTTGAACATTTAGTGTATTTAGGCGGGAAAGGATGGGAAAGTCCCCGGCAATTCTTATTATTTCTTTGATAAATGAATCGGAAGCTTTTTTCCTATAATAATAAACATTTTCTGCTTCACTAGCAGAAGTTGATGTGCTTAACATGTTTTCAGATTGATGTATCTGGTAACAATGCTGTGAACATTTTGGTCTATTGATACTACTGAAGATGCACCGGGTAATGTATGTTTCCCCACAGGCTGTTGATTGTTGCTATATCAGTGAAATGTTGTCAATTGTTTTCTAACCTGCTTACCAAGTTCTAGCATAATCTGATATGTCCTTCCACGTGGAGAACTTTCAATGTCTTCTAATGTAGTAAACCCGGTTTTCTGAAAATATCAAGGACATAACAATTAACTAACTGCTTCAATTGATTGCTTACATCTAGAGTTTTCCTTTGATTTATAACACTTGATTTGCATACATTTATAAAAAAGAAAAAAAAACACTAGCAGCACAACTCAGGAAAACCAATGATCCATTGTTCGATTCCAATGGGTTTTTCTGTCCGATTCTGATGCAACTCATGCTGTACACTAACTTTACAGATTTATTTTAGGCTATTTCTTAGGGCAAAATTATGGTAAATTTAGTAACAATAAAAGTATTTGGGGAAAATACTCAGCGTTTGAAATGAATTTTGATTTATTAACGTCTTCTGCTTAGTTGCAATCTTAGTCTTGGTTGTCTAAATCCCAACATTCATGACCGGTTACCATGAACATGGAACCTGTTTGACTCTAGAATTATTAAGGTTTATTTTTTCTTTGAATGTACGGTATCTGCAGAATATTATCAGCAATTGTGGTAGTACTGTAGTAATCTTAAGCCAAAATCTTGTGATTAGTTTAAATAATTCTTAAAAGCATGAGATTTGGTATATAGAAAGTTCTTAACCATCTAAGTAACATATGAAAAGTCTCCAAAAATCAAAGTTGTGCTACGGGCGGCCGCAGCACAAGTAGATTTGTGGGGACACTTGGGTCGCCAAGTAGTTTCATGATTATATGAATTTTTTGACCTCATAAAATGACTACACTATATCTGTATATTTCAGGGAAACGATTACAACCCGACAAGTCCGACATATTGATTTAAAGATAGATAGATAGATAGAGAGAGAGAGAGAGAGAGAGAGAGAGAGAGAAAATGCCTCTGGAACCCTAAAATATTTTATTTATGTAGTTTTTATACTTACAAACCTTGGAAAACGTGTTCTGTTCTCCTTTCCTCATTGATTTATAAGAAGAAAGTGATAGGCGTGTGAGCATATCCGCTTTTTGTAACACGAATATTTTGAATGTATGTCACCTGAAGTACTGTTAAAGTAACTTCATAGTGGTGGCGCTGATGTAGTCGTATCGGCTGTTAACTTAGCAGTAAATGTCGTCTACTAACCAAGCATTGTTTGTCCATATTGCACTCATCTGTGCACGTTTCAGTGCTCTGTTTGTTCTAGTGATCGTATGTGGCGGGAAAATCAGTGCTCGTAGAAGGTCAGATGTTATTGGCTCAGAGAAGTCAGTATTATGAAGCTGATCTCTTGCAGTTATGCGCATTCACTATGACGTTACCTGAGAAATACTATACTATTTTAATAATGTACGGAAATAGTCTTTCTGAGCAAACCAAAGACTGTTACTGTAAGTAGCAACGGAAAATGATTAATATTGATACATAAATCTATGCCTTATTCAATGATTATTTAAATTACTGGTTAAGGCTGAATCCAAGTAGGTTTTCCCGCCTTTTTCATTTTTCGTCAATTATTCAAATTTGAGACAAGTTAAATTAAACATAACTTTCACGAACTATAGTGTGTTTCGTACGTCAGTAATTAATATCAATATCTGTAAAGAAATCTGAACAGAAACTTCAAAACTATGTCAATACACTTTTGGGACAGTCGCATGTCCCAAAAGTGTATTGACATAGTTTCGACGTTTCTATTAACATCCCTTCAAAGCTAATGAAGTTGTTTGTTGAGGTACGAAACAAACTATAGTTTGTGAAAGTTATTTTCTGTTTAACTATACACAAATTTGAATAATTGACGAAAAATGAAAAAGGCGGGAAAACCTACTTGGATTCAGCCTTAATGAAAAGGCATTGGTTAATTGCTTATTTAGATAGAGGCGCAGTGTTCCTAACACACGCACATATCTATAAGTTTGTTTTGGTGAATGATCCACGGTCCTCGAGAAGGGGCACATAGATAGCGATCTAGGATAAAATTTACATTCTATATATAATTTCACACTAAATTATTCTAGTTCCACATAAAAGTACGGATTTACGTATCTCCAAGAACATTTAAATAGTCCCTTTTTGCACTACGGGGCCACAAGTCATCAACATTCATCGAGCCATAGTATCTTGAATGATTGATCTGATGTAAAGTTACAATTAGTTCCCTTTCTGGTTAATTTGATGGAATGAAAAAGAAGGAATTGAATTTAAAAAAAAATATATTTTGTTTACCCAAAATTGTCTATTTAGGTTCTTTGGCTGTAACTTTTTAAGCGATTGTAAATAAAGCAGGAGGTTCCCAACATGATGTATGTTTCATGATGTTGGATCGGGTATAATTTCTGAATAGGCGCATCCATTATGACGAAACTATTTCCGTGTGGGAAAAAAAATATTTCTCCTGTAGAGACAGGAATAGGACAGAAAGAAAAAAATCCCAAAAGCCAAAAGTTTTCGGGACGAGAAATTGTCGGGAATTCCCAATTCGTAACTTTCCGAAAGTGGAGACCAGGATGTAATTCCCTAACCCCCACCCCGAAATTTTGGGTACTCGCATATCCTAAATATTTAGGATACACACAGGAACAGATTTGGGAAACGATTTTTTTTAAACGCCTTCGAAATAGTCAACCAAAATGACACCACGGAATTGCTACGTTGCCCACCCTCCAGGAGCGAATTAGGATTTTTAGTTCATTTTTAATCGACTACAAAAAGAAATAAACTAAAAGTAAAATAAAACTAGATTGAAAACGGCAAAAGGGAAATTGAGGTCCTTGAGTGCAGTTTCTCACCTCTTGCTTTAGTTGAGCACTAGCGTGCTTTACAGACTGAGTGAAAATAGTACAATAATATTATAAAGAAAGGTTTTTTAACCTAACCAGAGAAAAAACGTTAAGGTAAATCGAAATGGCTGAACTTAATCTGAGATAATCTTCTCTTTATTTACTTTCGTTTCCGTGCTCGCGTGCCCTACAGACTCAATGCTTGCAGTGCAAAAAACAGAAATAACACAAAGAAAAGATTCCTAAAGCCTAACCAACCGTTCTTTGGTTGAGCACTACCCACATAGCATACAAGCTTATGAAAAGCTTGATTTTTAATGTAACAAGCTTGGTTTAAATTTTATATGGACCATTCGAAGTGACTTGAGACTGCAAGTTTAATGCAAGCTGAACGTAGGCCGCTGTGTTGATACGTTTGGCGGCTAGTGTAATGCCAAGCCTGATTTACGCTTTTTGCAACAAGCTTGATATGGCAAGCTTACATTTAAGCTTGTCAGGTGCCAACTAGTGAGTATAATTCGAGCTTCATTTAAGCTTCTAGACTTGTGATGACAAGCTTGATGTAAGTTACACTTGAGATGCAAGTTTGCAATAAGTTTGAATTAAGCTTATTCTGGGTCATTGTTACAGAAGGATACATACAGATGCTTATCAGAATAATGGAAACACCTGAACGAAAGTGCAACTTACCAGATTAATATGGTGTCGGGCCACCTTTCGCCTTCAGAACAGCCTTGATGCGACGTGGGATGGAGGCATAGAGGTCATGAATGGTAGGAAGTGGAATATTACACCATTCCTCGTGCAGGGCATCGGCCAGTTCTGTGAGAGAGGATGGAGGTGGAAATCGTCGCCGGAGTCGTGTTTCCAAGATGGACCACAGATGTTCAATTATGTTGAGATCTGGGGATTGGGCGGGCCAGGGGAGGTGTTGAACTTCATCCCGATGTTCCTCAAACCACGCTGCAACAACTCCAGCTGTGTGAATGGGTGCATTATCATCCTGGAATATGGCGTCATTGTCCGGGAACAACATCCGGACCATAGGATGCAAGTGGTCTCCTAAAATTGCGACATAATCGTTGGCAGTGATGCGTCCGCGAAGTGTGACCACAGGACCCAATGAAAACCATGATATTGCAACCCACAGCATCACCGTGCCGCCGCCATGTTTCACAGTTGGGCGGAGACACTGCAGATCATACGCTTCTTTGGGCGTTCTCCACACATAAACACGGCCCGTGGTTTGGAATAGGGTGAATGGTGACTCATCCGACCATACCACACGTTTCCAGTCGTCAACGGTCCAAGTTGCATGGTCGCGGCACCATTTGCGGCGTGCTAAAGCGTTCTGGTCCCTGATGAGAGGTTTGGCCCGTGCAATACGACCCCGTAAGTTCATGTCATGTAATTCGCGGCGGACTGTGATTGTCGAAACAGGTTGGGGGAGGTGCTGATTGAGTTCCTCCGTCACTTGCGCCGCAGTGGCACGACGGTTCCGCGTGACAATGCGCTTTAATACCCGGCGTGCCCTGTCACTGATGCTTTTCTTCCGCCCACTGTTCCGCTTCCCCGATGTGGTTTTCCCGTGTGTTGTGTAGGCCGTCATCACCTTCGACACTGTCCCTGGCGACACACCTAACACACTAGCCACTGCCGTCACACTCACTCCACATAACCGCGCACCAACAATTTGCCCTCTTTGAAACTCTGAGAGGTCTCCCATTTTACACTACCTCCGTCTGCTGCAGCCACTGCACACTCCTGTTCCACGACGCCTGACGTAGTATGGAGACCGACCTAACACACCACCACCAGCAGTCCGGCGCTGCGGTCGCCACGACACCACTGCCAACCCATACATCTGACGTGTTGCCAACTACAGGTGTTTCCATTATTCTGATAAGCATCTGTATATGGACAAAGAAAAACGATAGAGAATTGGCGATCGAATTTTTGTCTTAAAGATTAAAATGGCTATGTTAGAAAACTGACTTTTTTTTATGCTAATTATTTGGCTCTATGCCAAATAAATACACACTGTGGAATAATGGCATACCAGTTATTGGCACCCCCTAGTAGCACTTTTCATGAAAGCTTGCGTTGTTTGCGATTTGGGTGAGTAGCCAATTGAAACACGTGTTTTAAGACCTCCCTATTACGTGTTCTACGTGTAATACGTATTTCAATTGGCTACTCACCCAAATCGCAAGCAACGCAACTTTAATGAAAATCAGACCTAACTTATTTGAATAATTTACATAATGATGATTCATGAAGAGTTCCTAAAAATCCTTCTAATTGTTAAAGAAGAAAAACGGTACAATAATTGAATCAGTAGTTGGAAGAAGGAAACAAATGCCAAAACGGTGAACGTCGTTTTTTAGAAAGTCTCCCAATGAATAGCTTCACAGTGTCAGAGACTTGAAAGAAATTATGTATTGTATAAACAATTTCTTACTTCGAACTAGCGTTGTGCATTTATTCAACAACCAGCGTTTCATGCAAAAACAGGACTTTCATATCTGGCCTTTATTTCCATCTTCCAACTAACTCTATGCCTTACGGAACTCACAAGTTCATCGCCGCAGTAACAAGTTCGCCATAGGATTCTATCCTGGGCAAGATCAAGCCACTTTTCATCTTGAACATCAACCTCTCGAAGATATCTTCTAATATTGACATCCCAACGACATCTCGGTCTTACCAACGGCCTCTCCCTTCGGCTTAGCAACCATGCTAGAGTATAATCTTCGTTTTTCCCCAATCCGAGCTATATGGCTATATTTTAACATCTTTTATTTCATTATTTTTATAATGTCGATATCATCGTACAGTCCGTGGAGTTCTTCATTATGCAGTCTCCTTCATTCTCCAGTCCTCTCGTCCCGTTTCACCCGTATACCTTTCTCAAAACCTATTTTCAAACGTACGTAATTTATGTTTATCTGCTAGGGTCGTACTCCAACTTTCGCAGCCGTAAAGCCAAACCGGCAGAATAACCGTTCCTTATATTTTCAATTTCAACTTCCTTGATACTAATCGCGAGGTTAGAAGTTTTTTGACTGAATAGAAACGTGCGTTGCCCGATACTAAGCGACTTTCTATTTCTTCCGCAACCTCATTTTTACTTGTTAATTAAGCTCCCAAGTATTTACATTTCTTTATTTACTCTATGATCTCAATCCTAATTCTTGTGTTTTTATTTCCTTCATTCCCTGTGTTTCGGCTTGTTATCATGTATTTTGTTTTATCTATGTTTTCCTGCTGACCTATCTCATCACACGCTTCTACTAAGACATCGGTGTTGCTTTGTAGTGCATCTATATCATCCCCTATTAAATCTACATCATGCGGGCATACGAACAGTTGGTCCATTACGGTTATTCCATTTTTGTCCTACTTTATTTTTAGAATCGCATGTTCTAATGCAATGTTAAACAGCAGTGGTGACTAGGCATCACCCTATTTTAATCCGTTGCGAATCTTGAAACTATCTGACATATTATTACCTATCAGTACCCTGCTTATGGGGTCGCTGAGAAACATCCTTTTCCCCTTTTAATAGTCATATGCTTTCTTAAAATCAAGGAATAATTGGTGAACCGTCCCATTGTATTCCCACTTCTCTAATATTTGTCTCAAGGAAAAATTTTATCCAACGTAGACCTACTTTTTCTAAATCCACATTGAAAATCTCCAATTATTTTATCTGCGTATACGCTGAGACATGTTAGCAGAATATTACTCAACACTTTGTAACATGTGTTGAGGTAAAGAGATTCTGCGGTAATTATTACAATCAGATTTATCGTCTTTTTTTTGTAAACCGGAACTATTATTGAGATTGTCCATTCCTTTGGAAGCTCCCCCTTTCTCCATATAGCACTTATCAATTGATGCAGTTCCTTGATTCGTGTTCTTTCTCCAGCTTTAATTAATTCGGCTGTGATGTTGTCAATTCCTGATGATTTGAAGTTTTTCAATTTTTTATAGAAATTTCGACCTCAATCTCACTAGATTCGGGTATGCACGGTTCTGCTGTCTGTATTTCAAATTCCTCCGTTTGTTCTTCTTTGTGTACATTAAGAATCTCGTCGAAATAATTTTTCCATACACACTAAAATCGAAAGAGCGGATTCCGCTCAAATCGAGCGGAAAGAGTGACCGCTCGTTTAGAGCGAATTTTCATCGGAGCAAAGATGAGAAATTTCAGCTCGAAAAAAGAGCGAAAATCTGTGGTAGTCTATTTCAATGGAAACCTAGATATTGTATTTGTATAGATGAATTTCCATCTATTCAGATACAATTTACATCTTGTGAACATGAAAACGACTCAATAAAATGTACAAAAGTGCGAAAGGAAGCATTAATTCATATGTACTAAAAAGAAAAGTACTGTACTTGTGAATGAAAATGAGTAAAATAAAGCTAAACCTGGAGGAGATTTGAACCCGGTACCGTTCGATCAGCTATCCAACGCGTTAACCCCTCAACCAAGGGTCCAACTGCGAGAATGTGTCCTTGGAATTGATTCTTTCGTCTCGTCAGGTACTTGATTACAACGTTGAAAGATTCCTTGTACGTACATATCTTACTCCTGACGTTTTTTGGTATATTTTGCTAACAGAAAAGTTTTAAAGTTCTGTTTTCTTATTTTTAACTATACATAACGCTATAAATTTCTTAGTATAGCTTAGTCTTTCGATAGCCTTTGCTTTTACAAATGGCGAGGACCAATGTTGACTAGTAGCCATGACTGCCAATGGTTGCCATGATGCATTGCAAATCGCTTTAAAAAGAGTGGAATTCAAACCGATCTTCAAAGATGAGAAAATTCACTCCTAAACAGTGAGAAATTGAAGCAACAAATCACTCTAAAAAGATGAGAAATTGCTCTTTCACCTTTGATGACTCAATAGAAAACCGCTCTTTTAAGAGTGAAAAAATAAATTACATCGAAAAGAGCGAAATTCCATCTAGAAAGAGTACATTTTCCATCCAACGCGATAATGTTTTGTTAGAAACCACTCTTTTTCGATCGAAAATGCCGCTCGAAAAGGAATGGTCCCGCTTTTCGCTCTAAAAAAGAGTGAAAATTCCGCTCTTTTGATTTAGTGTGTATATCGAGAACTTTTGTCGGATCCGCCTGAAGATCTCCACGTTCATTTTTAATCATCCCTCACCTTGGCTGGTAACATTTTCTTAACGAGTTTGCCCCTTTCTATAGATTCTTCTTCTTCTTTCTCTCCGTCTTTACCCACCTACGTGAGGTCGACCTTTCTGATAAGTTCTCTAATGTTCTTTGTCTTCTCGTTTCCCTCTATCTCCTGAATTTTTTGAGTCAGATATTTTCGCTTTATGTTTCTAAACCCGCATATGGCGTTTCGTTTCACGTTACTGTAGTGGATTGCATTTGCTTCGGTTTTATTGTTTTATCATCGCTGCCTTGCTTGTTTTCGTTTCTCATGAAGCTTAACGCATTCCTTATCAAACCAAGGCTTGTTTTTCAGTACTTTCTTTTCACCTTCACGTTCTTTTTATACGCCTTTCCCACTGTCATGAATTACCTCCCACATCTTCTTCACTTCAATTTCATTACTAATGTCATTTTCATTGTTACTCAAGTCGGCTAAGATTTCGAACCTATTTGAGATTTCAACTTGGTAATCTGTCTTTATACCTGGGTTATCTAATAGTTTAACTTCGAATTTCCGTTCTTTTGATCCTTCCCTCTTCGCCTGTACAACTTTTCTCCCACTTTTGTGACCATTAACTGATGATCGGGGTCGCCTTCCGCTCTCTGTGCACCCTAACGTCCATTATGGTACCTATGTCTTCGTCTATCTACTAACACATGATAGACCTGGTTGTATGTTTTGCCATCCGGAGATGTCCATGTGTGTATTTGTGTATATCTTTGTGTTCAAAGTACGTGGTCTTTACTATTCGATCTTTAGATATTGCGAAGGTGATCAGTGTTTCTCCATTGTTGCTGCTCCTTTCGTGAAGACTTGATTTGTCTATAGTAGGTCTAAAAGTTTCTTCTCTGGCTACATTTGCATTGAAGTCCCCAGCATATTTTTCGCGTAATATTTCGGTAATCGGTCAAACAACCTATCGATTCAATTACATTATAGCAATAAATAACTGGAGGAAAACAGAAGTGAAGTCCTTAGCATATCTGTTTAGATTTGATAGGTTAAATTTGTAACTTAACAAAGCCTTCTTGAAATTATCACTTGTACCCAGTGTTCGAAGTGGGAAAGAAACAGAGACGATATGTTTTCCTAATATTTGCCTAGACAAACCAAAAATTGATATAAGAACACGTATAGCATGTGCTTCAGTAACGGTATGCGTTTAGCTCTCAAAAACCAGAGCCGGTATGCCATACCGGTGCATACCGCCTCACTTCGACCACTGTCTGTACCTAACTAACTAACTAACTAACTCTATGGCTTATGGAACTCGCAAGTTCATCGCCGCAGTAACAAACGTTCGCCATTGGATTCAATCCTGGGCAGGATCAAGCCAGTTTTCATCACGAACACCTACTTCTCGAAGATCTATCCTAATATTGTCCTCCCAACGACGTCTCGGTCTTCCCAATGGCCTCTTTCCATCCGGCCTTCCAACCAGGATAGAATATAATCTTCGTTTTCCCCCCATCCGAGCTACATGGCCTGCCCACCTTAGTCGTCTCGATTTCATTATTTTTACAACATCTGGTGAATCGTACAGTCCGTGGAGTTCTTCATTATGCAGTCTCCTCCACTCTCCAGTCATCTCGTCGCGTTTCGGCCCATATATCTTTCTCAAAACCTTATTTTCAAATACACGTAATCACTGTCTGTACCACGACGAATAACGCAGATCACCTGTTTTGTGTGCAGAAGTCGGGAACAATATTAGTTTTGCCAAATTATTTTCGACCTTGATTTAAAAGAGAAAAAAATCTTATGAGTGCCAATTTCAGGAACGTTTACTCTATCTTGGCAACATGTTGACCCCCCCCCCCACTCTTCCACACACACACACACTGATCTGCCAGCTAGCCTGAGTCTTATTGTGCAGTTTTAAAGAAGGCTTTTGAAGTATTACATATCTACAACATTCTTTACTATTTTACCTTCCAATAAATTTTTGAAGCACTGAAAACTTAATTTTAATTGTGTCCTCGTCTTACTATATATTTAGAGCCATTCACGATCTGCCTATCATATAAAATGATCTAGTGCGAGTTACAACTTCTTTTCGCAAGTGGTTAACTCAAACTCTTTCAGGATAATTTAAGATAAACAAAGATGTTCATTACAAACATTTGTTTCTTTAGCTTCAAATGTCTTTTGTTTCTTCTTCCAAGTGGAATTAACAGAATGAAGTGAAACAAGCGATCCCATTAATTATCCATATTCTTTTTTTCTTCTGAGTTGAACCCCCATGGGAGCAAGTTCCAACATGACTTCTTCAAAATAAGGAATAACAAAATGGAGAGGGAGAAATTTCATAATCAAAATGGAAGAAAATTCATGAGGAAAAATAGAACTAGTGAATCGTTTCTGCCATACTGGAAGAAATATCGTTACTCGCTCTTATTTTTAGTATTATTTTTTTTTCCTAGAGAAAATCACAAACTACTATTTCCGCTTGTTCCTACCTGCAAAAGGTAATATTTCGTTTCTCTGGGACGACAATGCTTAAGTACAACACAATGCTATAACGGTAGGCAAAAGAGAACTGCTAGCAACGCTCCTGATAACAGCAGGTGTGTCTAATTAACAGCTATATCGTAGGAAAAGTAAAGCAATGCATCGCTTTTACCCCGGCTGTTTCCCAGCTCTATGAGTATGTATGTGAGAGTGTGTGTGTGACAGAGAGACACTCCGAGAGAGAGAAAGAGACTCTCTCATCATGGCTAATTGCACGAGCTCCCGTCGGCCCGGTAATGGGGATATCATTAGTCTCCGAGGTGGGAAAAAGTGGGGGACACTGTTTCTACTGAGAAACGGGAATGGGTGAGAGGGAGTATAAATACGTATATATATATATATATATATATATCTGTGTGTATGTATATATCTATGTGTGAGGGAGAGAGAGAGAATAGTAGTTGCTAGTATGGATGGTTTCTGAGCTTGAAAGTGGAACAATTTGACTTACTAAAATTGTCTCTACTAGCTTAACTTATAACAGAGAGCGGAAATTCTCTCACACAGTCAAAACGCACACAGCAATCCAAAATAAACCGTTTCTTTACTTTCATCTTTGTATTAGAGAGACTAAAGTAATGTATTAGTATGAATGGACCATCCAAAACAAGTACTACTATCTTCTCAATGGCTGTAAAATTGGCCACCAAAAGTTTCTCATCCCTTTTCAAATGTATGTTTTGTTGTGTTAAGACTCTTACAAGGAATGTCATGGATTGTCGCTTCATAATTGGTTAAGAGTAGTTATTTCCGTATGCCAAATAACGAGAAAAGTTTTACTATTCATTTAATGGTCATGAAAGACACTCTTGTTTGCATACACTTTGGTAATCAGTGGTGACTTCCAGCTCCAGAACTTAATCTGGTAACATTGTTACATAATTTTAAGTTTTATGATTATCTCTTTGTTATTTTCTGCATGATGTATTGCGACACTTAGCCTTCTGGTATGGTCTTCGAGAAGTATAGTGGAGGAACGAATTGTTATTACACGGGGTAACTTTCCAGAATTAGAGTTAGACTTGGCAAAGGCGATTTCTTCTTCTTCTTCTTCTTTCACTTCTATAATTTGTCCATGTGATCTTCATTAACCCTGTTACTGAGTCCCTCTCTAAAGTTTTGTGTTTGTCATGATATCCCGACACTGCAGTCTGGTTCTTTATAACAAGTTTCACCCGTCTCATTAATGTGTTTTGGCAGTCCAGTTTTCTGCTCTCCATTTTATTATTCCCTTATTCAGCTTGCCTTTATGGACCATACAACAAGTTCCCTTCATACGTTTGACGAATAATGATCCTCCAGATCAATCTTCCGGTGGCCGTCAAGTAGAAGATAAAGGCCAAAACCTTGAGTGTATACCATACGAGCATTCTTTCTGTGAAACTGAGGGTAAACCTTGGAATACTCAATCGATATGGCCAGCAACACAGCTTGATCCGAAGTCTTCCTCAGTGCTCATCCGAAGTCTGTGACCAAAAGCAATGACCATTAGGCATCTTTGGCTCAGGCTGCCATAGAATAGAAGAGGAATTGTGGGACTACACTTGAATTGATTTGTTTATGGACGACATGTTTCCGATCAAGAATTTATTGACACCCTATACATAAGTTTTAGAAAAATAGAACACAAATACTCATGACATACTAGTTGTTAGTTAAGAGGAGCGCTAACATGATCTTAGGTTTACATACATTTGTTCGATTAAATGAATTGATATACACTGCACAGACCTTTTTCATACTATTATATGTCGTATAGGGCGCAGTGAAATTGACCTAAACTAACATGAGGTGAAACGACCTTTGACCCCATAGTACTTAATTCGATATGGACTTAAATGCTTCCCAACGTGTTCGTTTTGTCTCATATTACACAACTCTCTGTGTTTGTGTTCGGTTTGCTTGTAGCCATTATGTACTGTGCAACCGAAATGACGAAAAATTTAAATTTTAAATTATTACCCATGTCATGAAGTGGCATGTTAATTTGACAAAGTCAGTCATGTTGATGAGAACAAGCCTGCTGCACATCAGTGAGATATAGCCTCAGAAATGATTTTACAAGATGGCGACTTAAGTGATGAAAAGATGTTAGTGTCAAACTTTGAGTCGAACACGCCTTTGACAACATGGACCAGCGACAACTTTTGGAAATTTGTTCCAATAAGGCCGCCTTTACGGTTGTTTTAGCAGTAGTAGTTAAGTTCTCGGGTTGAATTTCCGAAGAGGACAACATATCCTGGGGATATTTCATTTCAACTCCTAATATTCAAGCAATATTCATCCGTTTTTTTACTGCCAATATTACAGGAATAGTCTTTCAAAATTGAAAATGTGCCGAGAATATGCTTTAGGGATATAGAGCTTGATATTTTGAAAAAATATATACATGAAATGTTTCCAACATATATTCCGTTAGAAAAAAATCTATAAAATACATTGAATTTTAACGCTATAAGAATCGAAAGAAAGTAGAAATTATTGAAAGCTGCAATATACATTGGTAAAATAAGAATAATCTTACCAATACGGATATTTCCATACAGCACATAAGAGAACAGGAAATTCATGTAATATTCCATATCCTTCGAGGAATATTACTAGGACACTAAGAATAAGTGCTGTGTGGAGACAGATTTTCTGTGGGTTCCCTTCCGTCAGTCACATAAGATTTTTTTTCAGCTTTAGGCATGAACTATGCTTGCCCACAAAACAGCACGGTAATGTGGGTTGCATAATGTCTGCAGTTGATAATTGAATTTTTTGTATTTTTTTAAAGGAGCTATGCTATGCCCACCCTCCATTTGCTGCGTGTCTGAAACGCGACCGATTGAAAGATGTAGGAAACGAATGTAGACTTCGTCCTGAGTATTGACAGAATTATATTTCCGCCAAACATCATCCGCGAGGTACATTTTACGCCATTTGAAATTGCGATAGAAGTATATGCGAGTGACAATATTTTCCGATTTCTGAAGCAGTGCTAGGAGGCAGGGAGAGGGGGTACTCCAAATAATGTAACAAAGGACTCGTAAGTTCCATCAGAAGTCACTAAACGCCAGGAATTTAGCGGCTAATCACAAGGCATCTAAAGTGCATACATCAAGTTACTGCGGAACATTTACTCGACTGCCTCATCTGCCATTAGACTACAAAGTACAGCAAGAGAGTGACAAATTTAAAGTTGGAAATTGAGTAAGGCAAGGTGATTCAATTTCATTCAATTTCTCCAAAACTATTTTCTGCGGTCCTCGAGGGAGTGTTCCAAAATTTAATCCAGGATAAAGTTGGAATTATAATCAATGTCGATGACCTTAATCATTTACGATTTGCTGATGATATACTCCTGTTTGCTTCAAGTGCAGAAGAAGTACAAACCAGAATGGAAGAGCTATGAAATGAGAGAAAATGAATTTAAGAAAAACAAAAGTAATGTACGATCAACATGCTGAAAAGAAGGATTAACGGAAAGACAATAGGCATGGTTGGTGAGTATGTTTATCTAGGGCAGCTCAA
Source organism: Lepisma saccharinum (assembly GCA_022664845.1). Taxonomy (NCBI): domain Eukaryota; kingdom Metazoa; phylum Arthropoda; class Insecta; order Zygentoma; family Lepismatidae; genus Lepisma; species Lepisma saccharinum. Next base: position 17,549 of record JAGDQP010002810.1, read on the forward strand.
AACATCGAATGAAGTTGAGGGATGAAATAAATAGAACATGTAAAATGGCGTGGAGCTCGTTTGGAAGACTACATTTATTTTCAAAAGCAAACAACCAATGTGTCTCAAGCGTAAAATTTATAATCACTGTGTCTCACTTGTGATTATGTACGGCTGTGAAACTTGGACATTGAATGCGCAAACGACTCAAAGATTAAGAGTCACACAAAGAGCAATGGAGAGATGCATGTTAGCAATAACCACGATGGATATGAAAACAATTGAATGGATTCGAGCACAAACAAACGTAGAAGATATAATCAAGACTACGAAGAAGTAAAGTGGAGATTGATCTGCCACGTAGCTAGAGGAATAGATGCAAGATGGACGACGAATGTACTACATTGGATTCCCTGAGAAATGAAACGACAGATACGACGTCCAAATGCAAAAATGGGTAGAAGAAATCAAGCGTTTTTCAGGAGCTACATGGATGAGGATAGCAGCAGACCGAGATATGTGGATAGAAAACGGCTGAATATGATGATGGTGATGATACACACATATGGAAGGAAAGCACATTCATTTTATTGATTTCCTCCTCGTGAGAAATTTTAACAAAGGGCTCGGAGCAAATATAAACATTTAAACAAGTTAGAGCTGCGATTCTGTTAACAATCGCAAGGGATCCGGTCCCTTGATAGCATTTTAGCCACGCAAGCATTAACTTTTATAAAATATGCTGGCAACACTGACAAATGCGGCGCTTAGGTTCGGGAAAATTCGCAGTCCTTGTGTCGAAAAATGTTTATGCCAGTTGGGTGTAGCTCAATGGAAGTATTTTGAATAATTGATTATTTTTAAAGGTATGCTGGCAATACTGAACTACTAGACCAGTCAAGACTGTTTCGACTCTTCAAACTATTGTTTCATATTGTATTCCATTCTTCCCGAATTGATGAATCATTAAGTAACTTTAAGACGCTTTAAATACACGAAGTCAGTTAACTAACGATCTGTTAGATTTTTAACGAAAATTGGTAAAAAAAAAAAAAAACAACCATTCTTTTATTCACACAAATTGTGATACATACCTATTCATAGTTGAAAGATTTTACAAACGAACTATTTCAGCAAAATACATCTTCAAGATAGGATCAAAGTCACACTTGATGATACTGAAACTCCTTCTTCTTAATGGATTAGTAGTTTAGGCATAACGCATGTAAGTCGGGATTGTCTCGTGCAGATATTTGAGACGTAAGTTGGATAAAAGAGACATGCAAAACGTGGTGCAAAATTACTGTGTTGCGATCGCTTTTTATACCGTATCAATAGGCGAGACAAAGAAAAGTCATATTGGAAATGCAGGCAAGGGTGCAAAGCAACAGTTGTTGTTATTGAGGAAGAGATAGTTTCAAAGTCGGGTATACATGGACATGGACCAGAAGAAACAAAAATTGAAGCAAGAACTTTGATTGACGATATGAAGAAGAAAGTGCGGGATAATCCTTTGGAAGCTGTTACAAAAGTTTATAGGTATGTTACTTTTAATTATTAAGTGGTTAAGTGTTAAAATAACTTGATTGCTTCAGTGGTTATGAAACCCTTGATCAATGAAACTTTCAACCATAAATGTAATAGGCCAAGGAGATTAATTGCTGTTCTCTATTTGGTTGTTTGTAGCATGTGAGAGTTAGGTAAACTTACTGATGTTTGATTGATATGAGCATTGACGTTGTGATGTTTCACAACAGGAAACTAGTTACGAGATATAACACCTTTATTTCTCCATTTGCAGGGATGTTCTTGCAAACAAGGAATTACAGCAAGAAGTAGCTGCCGCCCTCCCGACATTTGATGGAATTAAACACACGTTGTACAACGAGCGAAGTAACATCGTCCACAACTTCCGCAGACACAATCTTAGAATCTTAGAAAACTCGCGAGCGCAGAGGTGGTTTTCATGGATGGGGCATTTAAAGCTGTTCCACGTCTGTTCAACCAGTTGTATACTTTACATAGTAGGTACAAGGCAGGTCTTCCCATTTTTGTTTTGCTTGCTTACGAGCAGAAAGAAGGAAAACTATTGCAGGCTGCTTCGTTTAATTAAGGAAAAAGCAACAGAAAATGGCTTTGACTTCAATCCGACTAAAATAATAATAGACTTTGAGCGGGCAACAATAGCAGCTATTCACGAAATTTTGCCAAATACCGTCTTCCGTGGGTGCTTTTTCCATTATGCACAATGTGTATGGAGGAAAGTTGAAGAGTTGGGATTGTCCACTCTGTATCGAGAAGATAAAGGTGTTAAGACATGGATTCGTCGCGCTGCAGCTATGCCACTTGTTCCTATTGACAATATTGAAGATGTCTTTCTGCTGATTCAGGAAACTGCGCCGGAAGTACAAAACAAGACTGCTTTTCATGATTATATAGTAGATACTTGGATCGATCAGACAGGCGTCATATTCACGCCGTGAATATTGCTTTCAGATCTTCAAACTGTGTGCATTTATTAATTTCTTCAGCACATAATCTTAGTTTATATAACCAGTGATTGCCTCACTAAAGCAGACCAATGAGCATATAATTTTAACGTTTAGTCTCAAACTATGCAGGAGTAATATCATTCTTGTAGTTTCTCTGCTCTACTTCTTTTTTGATGTAACGTTTCTAATGTTCTACAGAAATTGTCATGAATATTATTTAAGAATTAGGTTTTTACTTGACGTGTATCCTAAGTTAGTCAGTCTTTTCTATTTTATCCACTAAACTATAATATCTATAATTATTTATAATATTCTTTTTTTATTCCTTTTCCAGTAATTTATGGAACCACTATGATTCTTTAGAGGATAGAACCAACAATCTCGTGAAATCATGGCGTGCAAAGTTAAACAGAAGATTAACTAAGGAGCGCCCAAATATATTCATTCTTCTAGAATTACTCCAACAAGCGCAAGCTGAGAATGAAACCCCGATGCAGTTTCTAGAAGTTGGGAAGAAACCAAGAGCAAAAAAGTTAAAGTATAGGCGCGTTGATGAAGGCATCAGCAACTTAAAATCTAGATTCCGTTCAGGGCACATAGATTTAATTCATTATGTAGATGCAGTTTCATATTACTTACATTTGGAAGATTAAAGTTTCAAGCAGGAGGATCTGCAATAAACATAACTTCACTTGTAAACATTGTATATAATAAACGGGGACAATGAGTGACATTGTAGCCTAAATTATAAAGGTTATGTAATAGATACACGTTTATTTTGAAATATATGTGTGACCATATTATAGGAATACTGAAAATTGTTTTTCTTTGCTACGACTGTACCCGCCTCTCTCTCTCTCTCTCTCCTTTCCCATCTTTTGTTTACTTTTTTTCACTTTTGTGATTGGCCACTATGCCCAGTAGCACAGCGAATCACGATACAGCTTTTGCTATCTTTCTGTAAAATAAATTTTTAATGAACTGTACATAAAAATAATATTTACGAATAACGGGGGGGGGGGACAAAATCATATCGAATCACGACAGAGCTTTGAAGCTCATTAATGAATCGTTGCAAGAAAATTCCCTCAGACACTAAATATCTTCTTTAAGAGAGCGTAGGCGAAACAGGAATTCCCGTTTCGCCTACATTTAAGTTGAGATGAAGATAATGATATAAATGTGCCTTTGGGTCAGTAGGCGAAACGGGAATAGGCCAAACGGGAAGCCCCGTGGTTTTCTCTTTACATTCCAAGATGGTAAACCACTTAACGTCTTACACGTACTATGAGGTTGTTACATGAGTTAAGAAGAATATCTATTTTATTTTACAAGGTAACCAAAAAGTTTTTGTCGTCCCATTAATCCTGCGCTCACAGAGAGGAAACTAAATGACGCACGTACCTGCCAAGCGATCGGGAGCTAGTCTGATCATCGACCTTCAGTAATACAGATACGGTGTGCACACACAGCAGTCACAGCTCGCCCAGTGTAAAAGAGAAATAGAGGTATCGAAGCAGCTTGTTCGCGTGTGTTTGTTGTATGACTTTAAAGTGGGTTTGTCAGCTGAGGCATCAAGTCGCCGCATATGCCAGGTATTTGGTGAGAATGCCGTGAACGAACGCACCACCAGACATTGGTTCCAGAAATTCCGTTCGGGAGATGTGAGCCTTGCTGATGAACCTCGCAGTGGACGACTACATGTGTTGGATGACGAGGCCCTGAAAGCAGTCATCGAGGAGGACAGTGGTCTAACGTTTGATGAACTTGCCGAAAGGTTCCATTTCCGCTGAAACAGTCAGACTGCACCTGCATGGGATATGGAAGTCACACAGGTTAAGCAACCGGGTACCCCACACATTGTCGGCAGCCAACAAGGAACAACGAGTGACAACCTGTTTGTCCTTGCTTAGTCGGCACCTGAACATATCCATATTTGATCGCTTGCTCACTGGTGACGAAAAGTGGGTCCCCTTTGACAGTCCCAAGCGTACCAGACATTGGTTATCGCCACGCGACCCTGTTCCTAACACCTCAAGACCACTTCTGCACCCACGAAAGGTTATGATATCTGTATGGTGAACTTATAGCCAAGTGGTGCATTACGAGCTCCTTCTACCTGGTCAGACCATCACTGCTGACCTCTACTCACAGCAGTTGCAAAGGGTGCATCGTACATTGCGGAAGAAGAAGTCGGCATTGGTGAATCGCAAGGGTGTGCTGGTTCTCGACGACAATGCCAAGCCACATGCGGCAAAGAGGACGCGGGAGACCCTTCAGCAACTTGGCTGGGAAACACTGTGCCATGCACCATATTCACCGGACCTTGTGCCAACAGATTACCACCTGCTTCATTCCCTCGACAACCACCTCCGAGGGAGATCTTTCGCCAATGAGGGAGACCTACGGAACGCACTCACGGACTTCTTTGCCTCGAAGACCGCCGAATTTATCACCAGGGTATTGTGCAGCTGCAGGAACGTTGTTGGGAAAAGGTGTTGGAAGGTGATCAAGCTTACTTTGAAACCTAACGGTACGTAGTGACCACTGTATTACTCTTTGTTTATCGCTACTCTAGAACAGCAAATAAATTTTTGGTTACATTGTAGATGTCTAATATGTATATATCTAGCCAATGCCGTAGGGTGTTTGTGACAATATCTGTCCTGTTCGTCACTTTCGGGTCAGAATTTCTCTTACGAAACCTACTTTCTCATATTTACTTCGGCGCTACGATAAACCAATTTCCAAACATTTGAAAATTATTAAAGAAGTGACTCACCACCAGCATTGCTCATTTATTCTCCTCCTACAAAATTTAGTTCGACTTCAGTCCCTTGTTGCCTCATTTGCTCAATCCCTAGGTGCAGTCCAACAACCCTTTCCTCTTTTTAACACCCTTTTCTTTATTCTTCCATCCAAGCCATGACAGAAATAAAGGGGGAAAAGAAATCGGTATTAAATATAAATGTCTCTCTCTCTCTCTCTCTTTCTACGGCATTGGGTCGTATATGAAACATTGTGGTTTCTCAAAGCATTCATTAATCAGCGGACTCAGTAATGCTGCATTTTTTTAATTCTTTCTTTTTTTCCTTTGAATAAGCAAGAAAGAGAATGTAAAAACGTGGTACGGTATAGCTAAGTGCTGAAATCACAAACGGAGTGCAATTGTAGGGTGAGGTAAAGAGACGAAAAAATGACTTTCTGAGGAGAGAGAGGGGAGGCACGCTTGTTAAGCCCATATCGCCAGATTCAGATATGAAAGAAGAGTTTCCAGTGATAGCTCTTGAGAGTATTTATCTAATACGCAGACACACTAGATGAGAAAGAGCATTGTGATTGATATCCTCCGAGATTTTGTCACTTCCTAAATTCTACAATTACACTAATCCTTTCGGGTCATCCTCCTCTTTTTCTAAAGAAGCATTCTTTCTCAAACAAAACTGTAACGTTCTACAGCCGTGTCAATTTTCATGTGTCCAGTTTTCACCTCTTCACTGTGGTACGCGAATAAGACAGATAACTTTGATATAAACCCTAAATCTCTGCAGGTGAGGGAAAGGAAACGTGTATTTTTTTTTCTAAAAGAGTAAAACGTATGTTTAAAATGTATTCTGTTTGTTTTAAACACATTTTTAATTTGGGATTAATATATTGAATTGAATTGTATTTATGATCTTTAGACATCTAAGACTATAGGGGAGGGGAAAGAATTCGGGAAGGTGTCGGCCAAGGTCTATGTTGAAGGTGCTATCCCGGCATTTGCCTGGTGTGACTAAGGAAAAACCCTGAAAAAAACCTCAGTCAGAATGGTCGGCCGCTGGGATTGAACCCACGACCTCCCGAATGCTACGCCAACGTTCCACCATTGAGCTACAGCGGCTCGATACGATTAATGTTTTGAAAGTTTAGGATTTTTTAAACGGTATTTTTAAACGAAGAAATATCTGAAAATTTATGTACAGTTATAGAGCCTATTTATTATTTAGGTTTTTAAGTATATAATAATAATAAAAATAATACACTGAAATTCAAAGAGCATTATTATTTTGTTTCTTCTTCTTCGATTGAACAGGTTGTGTATACTATAGTTACTCCCACTGTCGCAAAAGTATGTTATTTAGTCTACTTGACAGAGGTTGAGACTTGAGTATTGAATCTGTGACTAACCATAGCAACGTGCAACAACGTGTTGACCTCTTGCTGAGAGTTTTATGGATTTCGCAGTGAAACGCCATACTTCAAGTTAAATAACTCTGAACAATGTATTTAAGATACTTTTATAATACTTTTTATATTATGCTGAAAAGCACAATAGCGATGGCTGTTGGATTATGATATATTTTGGGCTGATGAATATATGAAATAACTATGTATATAAGTCTATAAGTATATTCTCTGTACGAGATGTTACAATTGCAGAGCCCCGATATTTTTCAATACTACTAGCTGATTTGTCCGCCTGTTGGTGCGAGGTGCATAAAATATGTTGGCAACAGTGTGGAAAATGGTTTTGGGGCGGCCATTTTGAATCCAAGATGGAGAATTTTTCAAAATGTTATAATATTTTCTTACTCTACTCTTAAACTACTCTTGATAATACACATTTATGCCAAATTTCGTATATCTAGCTCAAACGATGTAGATAATGGTTTTTGGGCGGCCATTTTGAATCCAAGATGGCGACTGATATGATGATTTCTCACACGGGTCCAATATTTGATCATGTGCGAAAAATCATTCCAATCGGTCAAGCCATTTTGGCGTGATGATAACACAAACACAGTCACTTTCATTTTTATATAGGTATATATAGATGAGGATAGACCAGCGGTGGACGGTTCATATGATTGCCCGTTTGTACAAACTACCTTCTAATATTTTTATAGTTAAAATGAGTCGAAAACCACCTTGCTTCTTATTTTTATTTTTTAACACACTGAACGCTCCGTTAATCATTAGACCCAAACCAAAAGACACACAGACACACACACACTCAGAGAGAGAGAGAGAGAGAGAGAGAGAGAGAGAGAGAGAGAGAGTGAGAGAGAGAGTGTGTGTGTATGTACTGTGTGGTTCCATCCGTCTCAGGCAGCAGCAACTCGCTTGCTTTCAGCTTCGTTTCCTTCAGGTTGCCAACCGAGAACGCTAAGGAACTTTTGGGCATCTCATGGGGTGACAGTGCAGAAGGCTACGGGGTAGATCGTTGCCTCATAAGACTCTATATGTTAGCACATTTTGGGCAGAACGAAGTGTCGCTGCTTTGCACTAGATAGGCGGGCGCTCTTCGCCCTTGTAGAATTCCCGCATCTCGCCATGTGGACAATTTCCACTATCTGCTTGAGGAATAATTTCTCGCCACTATTTTCTTCTCTGGCGGTCAGTTAAAAGGCAGCCGTTTTAAATTTTAAATGAAAGAGTATTTCAAGTTGGAAAGTCTAGGATAAAATATATCTGCTCGAAAGTGCTTCTTAGAGTTATTTCTCTGGAATAATGTCCGAAAATAAGAATACTAATTCTTGATTCTTTTGCTTTGGTATTCTGAAACGTACCCGTTACTTTAAATCAGCCTGCCGATGCCGGCTACTCTGAGTAAAGAATCTCTCATCTCAATCCGGTGCATGTTCAAGTAGTACGTAATTCTGATTAAGTACAAGAAACTCAGAAACGTATGAGAACTCTAGGCTATATAATTTTCAGTTCTACACCTTTTCTAAAACCAGAAAAAGGATGAAAAGTTAAGGAAAACGTGTAATAGCACTCACCAAGTAGCCGTAAATTAGTTGATAGAATATTAGCTTCGCTTTCGGGAGGTCGTTGGTTTGATCCAACACCCGACCATCCCGGCTGAGGGGTTTTCCTTTCACACCAGCTAAATGCCGAGATGGTATCTTTAACTTATGACCTGGCCGACCCCTTTTCGTATCCTTTCCCCTACCCTACCCAGCCCTAAGCCACCCTAATGGCTAAAGGTCATAAATGAATTCGATTCAATATAATAGCACCACACACGAACTATGAAGAATAGGACCGGTTTCACGGAAACTTCTATTTATACGGCATGCGTAGCATCTTTAGGCTTTAGTTTGTCACAAGAAAAATAGGAATTTGTTAGAGACTGTTCGTAGTCTTAATTCAAGTGGTCATCCAAGTATTCCCCTGCTTGACTGATGGATGCCTCGTAACGACATGCTCCAGAGTCCGATCCTACGTTGAAACGCGGCTTTAATAGGTTAGAGCACATTGATGCACAGCTCGTGCATATGAAATTTTTCATCTGGTGAAATTCGTGAACAATTTTAATTGCTGTTGCAATTGCTTCTGACATGATTATAAGAATGCGCTTAATTGATTTGTTCCTTTCCTCGTCAGAAGATATTTCTCAATAGATGAAACATACTATTAAAATTCCGCTTTCATTGTTTGTTTTTTTCGATAATTTTAAGATTTCTTCCCAAAAATTATCAATGTCCCTCTCTTTTCTAAACTTACATTTATGGACCAGACAGTCATCTATGGCATAAATATGTCACATGTCTCTGGAATGATGTCTTTTAGCGAGCACTAGTGAGAGGGAAGAAGGTAGCAATCTACGTGCTATGCTCATATTCGCCGAGTGAAGCTTAAACAAACCATAGAAAATGTCAATCAGTATGATTTCAGAAAGAATCGAACCTGTCTGCCTATCCAATGCCGATCTAGAGTCCGTGAACGTAACAACATGATAACGGAAGCTGGATATGTTTTATTTCTTGCTATTTTACAAAGTAGATTAATACCCAACCAGTTATTTCATGTTATTAGTTTCCATTAAGGAAGCCCTATCCAATCTCAACAAGATCAAATACATTCTTTGTTAGTTTCAGAATATTACAAACTACAAAACTTTTTCCAACAGAGAATGCCAAAGTTGTCTCAAATCACTTAAGTTTCAAGAAAGAAAATTTCTGCGCATCCTATTTTGTTTCGTTTGAAACATAAAATGTTCCTTCAGTTTTGTATACTTAAATTTCGCGTCATGAGTCGCCACTGCCATTTGAAAAAAAAATAGTATATTAATTTATTCCCTGTATGTCCCTACAGCCTGGTGTTGTGTTGCCTAGAGCGTGTTGTTATTGTTATTCAATAATAATAACAATATAATGCGAAAGATGTGGTAACATTTTGTGCACTACCCAAGGTCCAGACCACGAGCCGCCTCTGGGATAGACGTGTGATTAGATTCCAGATAGTCGAATATCTTTTTGATACGGTAATTGATTATGAAACAGGTAAGATTTGCTGTGGAATCTAAGATACAATGAAATATTCATAACGGAGAACATGGATACGACATACGATTTATTACAGGAATATACTTAAGTTTGACGATTTATACAGTACCGGTAACAAAGATTGGTGAATAAGGTGAATCGCAAAACCTTTTTTCGAATTTTGATAACGCCTAGTGCGGAAAAGGTTCCACTTGTGACAGTGACCCCCCCCCCCCCACACACACACACATACACAAAAATGGAACATTTTGGACCACTCCTTCGGTTGCCGCTTCTCTCTTAAAGTTTCACTGCACTTATAGTTATGCAACCCGCGAACCACCTTAAAGCTATTACTTTCAACGCATTTCCCCTGATTGAATTGTGGGCAGAACGTTTACAAAACCGTGTCAGACTCGTAATCAAGTGTGTATTTAGCTATTTGGAGGTGCAGAAGTTCACAAAAATATGCAGCTCTTTCCATAATTCGCACTAAAAGGTGGATTGGATCAACCCAGAAGGTATAGTTGCATCTCGAGTTCCGCCCGGCCACCTACCAGCAATACATTCCATATCGGAAAATATGTTTGATCTTATTACACAGCGTAATCTTTTTCACATGTATTGAGGCATCTTGTTTTTGGACTTGAGTATCGCTTTAATGTAAGTATGTCTCTTTCCATAAATGCACACCTTCGACAATGCATGGTAACTATTCTTACATTTTTCTGCAGAGCTTGCGTATGGCATTGTAATCTCCACAAGCTCCCTTACTGGATGCAGTAGTTCTTATGTTTTCTTCGGTTTCTTGTAATGCGTACATGATTCTGATAGAGAATGTAGTATTGGTGGGTATCCGGGCGGAACTCGAGATGCAACTACCACCTGGTGGTGAGTTCTAGGTTAATCCGCCCGCCTTTAAACGCGAATTATGCAAAGAGCTTCATATTTTGGTGAACTTCTGCACCTCCAAATAACTAAATAAACACTTGATTACGAGTCTGACACGGTTTTGTAAACTTTCTGTCCACAATTCAATCAGTGAAATGCGTTGAAAGTAATTGCTTTAAGCTGGTTGCATGGGTTGCACAGTTATCAGCTCAGCGAAACTTTAAGAACGATGCGGCAACCGAAAGAGATGTCCAAAAATTTCCTTTTTTTTTTTTTTTGTTTAAAGTCACCTTCACCTTTTCTGCACTAGGCGTTATCACCCTATTGGTTAATAATACAGACGCATAATGTGAATTTGGAACAGTGACTTTCGTGTAGTTACACTAATCTTGTAGCTGTTGTTAAGGCATACTATTCAACAAAGAACTCCATGTAAAACATGCAACTTGGACATACAGTGATAGTAAGAAATCTCGAACCCTGAGTATTGAATGTCTGGTTGATGTTCATTGTGACTTGAAGGGGTAAACAAGAATAGCAACTTAGGATGGGATTGATGAGAATGTTCTAAAACTATCAACCTTTTCTCCTTTGTATTTTGAATTATAAATGTTTGGTTAGAATTTGCAAAGGACAAGATCAGCGAATTATTTTACGTGTGCTATAAAAACTGAAAGGAAGAGGCCAATATTTTTTAAGGGCACTCGTCGCTCTCACCTCTACTTTTTAACATTTTTTAAAAATATTTCAAAATCTAAGAGCATTATCAACAATTTTAGAATATAGTGCACTAGCCCTTGCAAATTCTTGTGAAATGCAATGGGCAGAAACCTTCAGATCTTGTCCATAGATAAGTAATATATATTCATCGATTATAACGTCATTATTTAATTGAAGTCTCATTACTCATCTATGAAGAAGATCAAGAGATGGCTGTCCATGGGATTTTATAATAATTTGTAAATACTAGTGCACTATATTCTCAAATTTTTGATAATCCTCTTAGATTTTGAAATATTTTGAAAAATGTTAAAAATGTGGAGGCCAACGCAAGGAAGGCCCTTAAGGTATACTTTAATCCCGTGTCACATCGTTTGGCCTAAAGAATTATCTCACAAATTTATGACATATAAATGATAAGATTTGTGTCCTCCATTTTAGGTGATGGAAGGATCCTGCTTTTGCCTAATCCTCGTTTGGCCTAAAATGGCGGACAATAAGACTAGAGAAAAAAAATAAGAAAAGGATATTTGTAGAACTGTGTTACACTTTCAATCTTACTAATCTAACCTTCTAGACGAATACAATATGAAACAGCATCCAAATCACTAATCTAATCTAGACACAAGTGTTTCCAGAATGTCGTTTTGGATGCGGTCCACCAGTTTCTTTCTGGGATCTAGGGTTAGTATGTATACACTGTTTTTAAAGAAAAGATTTTCTCAAAAACGAATAAATTCTCCTGCTCAAAAAAATCGAACACAGTTTACTCGAAAATTAAAAAAAAAATTGAATTTCGAGAATGAAGGTTCTCAGAAAGTAAGAAAGGTAGGGTTTTCAAAATTGAGAATATGAACATATTGTAATTACACATATATTATAAACTCACTAGATAATAAACTAACGTTTATAGACCTAGTTTATTAATCTTTATGAAAGCATTATAAGAAAATATAATAAGCAAGTGCAATGAAATTCTACAAAACAAGGAGACTATGTTGTCTGCCGGAACCGAGTATCGAAACCGTTGCACTTCAAGTACTAAGCAGCGCAAAATTAATGTGCCCGAGGTGTTACTGTCATTGCCACTTACGTCAGAGTCTTATGAGGCTCAGAAATAGGAGAAGGAAATTTAATTAATCATAACAAGTAAGAAATACCTAATCACTCTACTATTTTGTTATATATCCCCAACATCATCACCTCATAAAAAAAAAGCAGATTTAAGTGCTGGACCTGGTAGAGTTCGAGGAGCTAATATCCGTATTTGAAAGTGTGAAATTAAACTTTTCTTGCATTGCCATCAATAACGTGGATAGATAGATGTTATTTTCTCAAATTTCGACACATTGCTCTTGCTGGTGTCGCCGTCGAAACTCAATCCACCGTCTCAGATGACTTACTATGAAGCTGAAGTACGGCAAGGAGAAAGAGGTTGACAAAGTGTTTGGTTGCCGTGGTCTGGTTGGAATAGTGGACAAAGCGTCAACTTGCTAACCGGGTGATCCGGGTTGGATTCTCGCGGTTCTCCACAAATTAAAAAAAAAAAAAGCATTTACTCCAAAATTTTGAGTATGTTTTGCTGAATTTTGGATAAGTATTTTTTTTTAATTTCTTTAGCTCTTGACTCAATTTTTGAGTTAGTGACTTCCCAAATGTTTGAATATATTTTTCTCAGTTTTTAATAAATACTTTCTCATCTTCCAGCACGTGAGCGACATTTTGAATAATTAACTTACTCAAAAATTTTGAGTATGTGTCTGGTCACTTTTAAATACAGATCTTCTCATTTTTTTAAAAAAGTATTCTTAATTTTACTCATTTTGAATCAATTTTAACTTCATTTACGAATAATTTAACTCATACTTGAGAAAAATTTTCCTTTCTTCTTCTTCCTCTTCTTTTTGCAATGCCACTTGCTCAAAACTGAATAAAATTTAGTCGGAGCCAGATTGACATTTCTTTCTCAATTTTGAATGTTTTTAACAGACGCTAAATTAGAAGAACGTAAATTTTCATTATTTTCTCGATGATAAATTTACTTCTTGGAAAAAAATATTGATTACAATCGAAAAGAGTGGTTTTCAACGAAGCACTCTCATTTTGGATAGAGAAAATGATCTTTTAAGATGAGATTGCGATGCTTTACGAATGTAATATATTCTTCCAGCTTGAAAGAGCGAATTTTCGTATCTTATATAGTGATAAACAATGCATTATGCGTTAGTCAAGTTTGTTTTCCTCCATTTGTAACCAGCATACACCACAGTGTTGCAAACTATGGATAAAGAACGCAAGTTTTGTTTCGCGATGTTATACAAACTACAGGTCAATCTATCTGAAATCGTCCAGCTTGTTTACTCAACCCGTTAAATATATATACACTGTATATACCTTTTCACGAATAGTTCAAAATGGGCATTGTTTTATTTCTATCCCCACCGATTAAGTAATAGTCCTTCTGCGCATGCCAAAATTTGTGTTCGCAAACGTTTACGAATGATGTACAACGTAACCAAAAGAGTTTTTGCCGTTCTATAGCAGTGATAAAAAAACAGCAATACAGTGAACGGTACGTACCGTTAGGTTTCAAAGTAAGCTTGATCACCATCCAACACCTTTTGCCAACGTTCCTGCAGCTGCATAATACCCTGGTGATAAAAGTCAGCTGTCTTCGAGGCAAAAAAGTCCGTGAGTGCGTTCCGCAGGTCTCCCTCATTGATGAAGGATCTCCCACGGAGGTGGTTGTCGAGGGAGTGAAACTGGTGGTAATCTGTTGACACACGGTTCGGTGAATATGGTGCATGACACAGAGTCTCCCAGCCAAGTTACTGAATGGTCTCCCGCGTCTTCTTTGCCACATATGGCTTGGCATTGTCATCGAAGACCAGCACACCCTTGCGATTCACCAATGCCGGTTTCTTCTGCCGAAATACACGATTCACCCTTTGCAACTGCTGTGAGTAGAGGTCAGCAGTGATGGTCTGACCAGGTGGAAGGAGCTCGTAATGCAACACTTGGCTACAAGTCCACCATACAGAGAGCATAACCTTTCGTAGATGCAGAGGCGGTCTTGAGGTGTGAGGAACAGGGTCGCGTGGCGGCAACCAATGTCTGGTACACTTGGAAGTGTCATAGAGAACCCAGTTTTCGTCACCAGTGAGCAAGCGATCAAATATGGGTGTGCTGAGGTGCCGAGTGGTCAAAGACAAACTGGCAGTCACTCGTTGTTCCTTGTTGGCTGCCGACAATGTGTGGGTACCTTCTTGCTTAACCTGTATGACCTCCCTACCGCATGCAGGTGCAGTCTGACTGTTTCAGCGGAAACATGGAACCTTTCTGCAAGTTCATCACACGTTAGACCACTGTCCTCCTCGATGACTGCTTTCAGGGCCTCATCATCCAACACATGTAGTCGTCCACTGGGAGGTTCATCAGCAAGGCTCACATCTCCCGAACAGAATTTCTGGAGCCAATGCTTGGCGGTGCGTTCGTTCACGGCATTCTCACCAAATACCTGGCATATGCGGTAGCTGACAGACCCACTTTAAAGTCATACAACAAACACGCGAACAAGCTGCTTTGATACCTCAATTTCGCTTTTACACTGGGCGAGCTGTGACTGCTCTGTGTGAGCACCGTATATGTATTACTGAAGGTCGATGGTCCTGCTAACTCTCGATCGCTTGATAGGCATGGGCGTCATTTCGTTTCCTCTCTGTGAGTGCATGATTAATGGGACGTCATAAACGGCAAAAACTTTTTTGGTCACTTTGTACTAATATCAAAGCACTCACGAGTATTATTTATCCCCAATTTTCAAATCTGTTACTCCATTCAAACTCAAATATCAAAGTTCAAATGTCTACCATTTGTTCTAATATAAATGCATAACATGAAAAAAAAATGGATTCTTATTTTTTTTTGTCCCACCAGGGATATTGGACCTCCAATATGCATAAAATACTATTTTTTATTGTAAAAATCACAAATAATTAAGGAACTGCATATAAACCTTCATATTACGTATATATTCAATATTCCTTGATGTGTAATAGTGTCCAAAAATCAACGTTGACATTCTCACTTCCGTGTAAAAAAGTACCATAGAAACCGGAATTTATTCTGTTTTGACTATCAAATTTGTTTACAATTTTAGCCAGTTCAATTATGTTTTAGGCTTTTGATACACAAGACTAAAATTATCGGGCAGACTTTAAATAAAGAAATGTTTTTGTTTGAATGTTCTATGATAAACCAGTTCGCAGATATTGCGTTTTTCATAAACGTCTGCAAACACAAATTTTGGCATGGACAGAAGGATTAAAAATGACTACTATTAACTAATCGGTGGGGATAGAAATAAAACAATACCCATTTTGAACTATTTTTTAAAAATGGATATAAATATTAAAAGGTATTTTTAAATAGGTCCAGCAAACAAACTGGACGATTTCAGATGAATTGATTCGTAGTTGTATAAGATCGCGAAAAAACTTGCGGTCTTATCCATAGTTTGCAACACTGCAGTGTATGATTTACGCATGTTGTTTACCATCACAGTAGAAGGTGGCAAATAACCAATAACACGACCTAGTGCATTTTTTAAAAAATGGAATTAAACCGGGTTGGCAACACTGAGAACCAGGGTACATCGTGTTTTCATTCCTGATTTCTTGGCATAAACAAATTTCCGCAAACGAAATTTTCATTCAATGCGTCGTTTTTTATTTATTGAGAATTATTCATTTCCTTCACATTGTTAGGCGTCGACTTTGGGCTCCAAGTTGGAAACGTTGTATTGTAGGAATCATATCATGAAAGCCTTCCGTGAAGGACCCGGACTCGCTATCAGTTGCCACGACCAGCAGAAAGATTCCGACAATAAATTTTCTCTGGCGTTGCCACTTTCTTGAAGCAGATGGCAGAAGCGAAAAGGTGGTCATATCATTTTCCAAAGAGAAAAAGGAAGTAAGAAGAAAAAGGGAACGAAAGGGAAGAATAGTAAAGAAAGAAAGTATGACCTCCATATAGTTACATAGAAAAATATAACAAAAATGATTACATAGAAAATACAAATTAACAATACATGAAATACAACGTATAAAGGTTACATACAATTATCTTACACTTATTAGATTCATTATTACTCTAAATATTGTTGATCTGGCCAGATCTTACCTATAACATACAGAAAATTATACATATATCTACATAATGTACTGCAAATTTGATTGATTTTATTGAATAACAAGGAAGATTTAGGGATAGTTACTAATTACTAGCTTTAAGATAATGGAACAAAGTGTTTCTAGATGACAATGACAAATGAATAATGATTTTATTGATAGAATAGATTTGCTTAAGTTAAGACAAGGTAGTACAGTGTCTGAACAGATATCAACATGCACGGCAGTGCATGAGCCAAGTTCTTCAAGTCAGAAAACGTTAGCACTGCCAGAAGCATGTTATACAGGAACAAGAGTTTATGGCAAAATCGACGATTTGGGGGCCCCGTAAGAAAAGAGATGTTAAAGATAGGAATATGAGCTTTTGCCGTTAAGGAGATATGGTAAATATGTGCAGATGTACAAAATTTCATATTCGTATCTCAAACTGTGTTCTAGTTGTGGACCCCTGAAATTGCACATTTTAGGCTAACTGACTCACTCACTCACTCACTCACTGACTGACTGACTGACTCACTCATCATATTGTTTAGGGTGTTTGGAGTAAGCTAGAAACATGAAATTTGGTATGAAGGTAGAGGATGATAAGTAGATAAAGGAAAAATTCCGACATTTTGAAAAAGTCGCCATCTTGGATTCAAAATGGCCGCCAAACCTAAAATTTCAAAGAATACACAGCCCAAACGGCTAAAGATAGAACAGTGAAAATTGGTATGAAACTACATCATTGGTAGCAAATTAAGAAAACTTTTTAAAAAATTGAAAAAGTCGCCAACTTGAATTCAAAATGGCCGCCAACCCTAAACTTTTAATGAATACACAGCCTAAACGGCTGCCGCTAGAATGATGAAATTTAGTTTGATAGTACAACATTATTTGTAGATTATGAAAATATTACAAAATATCTCTAAAGACGCCATCTTGGATCCAAAATGGCGGGCGTCATAAATCCATTTTCCAACTGCTTGAGCCAGAGATACGAAATTTGGCATAATGATGTATTATCAAGAGTAGTTTAGGAAAACATAACAACGTTTTAAAAAA
>JAGDQP010002810.1:37329-55435 GCA_022664845.1 Lepisma saccharinum
ACAAGAGTTTATTGCGAAATCAGCGATTTTGAGGTTCTGTAAGAAAAAAGATGTTAAAAATTGAAATATGAAATTTCGAAGTATGACGGTATATCATCACTAGTAGATTACAAAATATCTGCAAAGACATCATTTTGAATCCAAAATGGCTGACTTCATAATCCATTTTCCAGACCGTTTGAACTAGAGATACGAAATTTAGCATAAAGGTGTATTAACAAGAGTAGTTTAGGAATAATTTACATTTTTGAAAAAGTTGTTAACTTGGATCAAAATGGCCGCACAAAAACCTTTTCCACACCATTCGAGCTATAGAAACGAAATCTGGTATGAAGGTGTACCATCACAAGTAGGTAACGGCAATGTAAGAAAACTTTTTAAAAATCGCTTTCTTTAATTCAACATAGCCGCCCAAATACCATTTTCCAAACCACTGAAGCTAGAGAAACGAAATTTGGTATGCAGGTGTACCATCACGAAAATGTTTCAATAAATGGATCAAACCACCGCTATGAGCGTGCAGCCACCGAGGCGATATGGGAAAAGGTCTGCACAGCATGGGGCGCTGTCCCCAGAAAGTCTGATCACAATAAAGGGGGCGTAACCCTAAAAATTTGAAGTTGGGGCGCACACGGAATTCTGGGGCAGCACACCCAGCGAGGCGAACCTAGTATATATATACACGTATAAAAAGCTGTGAAATCCGAGCAAAACATCAGGTGATGTTCGAGCCTTAGGGTTGGTGGTGGTGGATTTTAGGGCCGCCAGCAGGAAGCAAATTTGCTGTATCATCACAAGTAGGTTACAATAAATATGGCAAAGCTTCCCTATGTTTCAATAAATATTTCATTCCCACGGGTGGTGGGTATGGGAAAAAATCTGCAACATGGAAGCACAGTGTCCTGGAGAGTGGTTACGATAAAGGGGCGTAAGTACCCAAAAACTCGAAGTTAAGGCCGCAGCCAGCTACGGGGGGCGAGGACCTAAACGAGGCCGAGAGAGCGAGTATATATATTATACACCTACAAAAAGCTGTGAAATCCGAACAAAAACACCAGAGGTGCAAAAAGTGGAGCCAAGTTCTTTAGCCCTAAAAAGGTGTGAAATGGGAGACGGATGAGCCAAGTTCCTTGGTGACAGCATGTAACAGGAACAAAGGAACTTGGCGCGAAGTGGCAAGGTTCATGATCGTCAAGCTATAAGGGTAGTGGGGATCCTAAAACCCACTACGTCCACCGCCACCAACCTTAAGGCTGTTGCCAGCTCGCGCCAAGTTCCATTGTTCCTGTTACATGCTGTCACCAAGGAACTTGGCTCATCCGTCTCCCATTTCACACCTTTTTAGGGCTAAAGAACTTGGCTCCACTTTTTGCACCTCTGGTGTTTTTGTTCGGATAGAAGTTACTCAGAGAGTTACAAAGATTGAATTTCACAACGAGAGACCGTCCTCAGCCTAGAATACCCTGATTCTTGCTCTCAAGTGATTTACATTAGGTTTGTGAAATTTAGGAATTACTTGCAGATTTTGACATGGACAGACTTACAAAATTTGGTCCTTCCTTCACCAAGAGGTTCCCCTGGCTTCCAATCACAGTTTCTTGATGACTAGTAGCAGTGGTGAGAATGACGATAGAAGTGAGACTGAGGCTTCGTCCAGCTGGCTTTTATATCCTGAGCTGTTATTGTCTTCACTGGCGATGTTAACGAAAACAAGTCTGTTTTCGATCCAGTGTCCTTGACCATTTTACCTTCTGTTTTTTTTTTTTTTTTTTTTGCTGAAGGGAGTCTTTTCATAATGCATTGTTACATATTACAATAATTGATTATGCATATGATTTTTAATTAGACTATAGATGTAACAATAACAATACAATATAAAAATTAAAAAAAATACATAGATAATCAAACATACAAAGTAACAGGGAAGTGTAACGAGCCTGTTACAACTGAGAACACATGACCTTTAATGTGCCGTATAATTTACGTCTAAGCAGAAGCTACAGAAATAAGAAAGAAAAGTGATTTAAAAAAATGTAATTACGGAATTTTGAACCTTTTTATTTCTTACATTGCAAATATAATCATTAGCATTTTTCAGCTTGTTCCCTTAATTAGTGCTTACATTCTTCATCAATTACGTTACTCGACCACACTTCAGCTGTGGGTCAGTCAAACATCTACCTTCCTTTATAAGAGCGCAATTTAGTTATCTCTATTGAATATAATATAAACCTTCGAATAGGTATTCCTTGGGCATCTGTAATGAGTACCAGATTAACTTAATTATTCAAAAAGGTATTTCTCTAGCCCAGAGGCTTATTAAGATACAAAGAGTAGGAAAAAACAACGAACAGGCTATAATATTTGCAGCATAAGCTTTGCTCAAATTTACATACCGGGACGCGGGTTATTATTATTGTGAGAATCGAGAATCATGGAAGAAATCGCATTAGTCTGCGTATCAAATTAACGCACTGGGAATCTCGAAATCGTTAAATCTTTCGTATTTCAAAAAATACGTAGTTTCGCAGAACGACTTACAAAAAGGTTTAGTTAGGTCATAAATTCGGTGAATTCGAAGAATTACTTAGTTACATGTTCGGTATGATAATTGACATAGAAATGTATATCTTGAGGTTGAATCCTCTGAGGGTACTGAGGTTTCCCCTCCACTCTTTGGGAGCTACATGATTGCAGAATGTTCTCCCAACGAGGTGCTTAAACGAGGTACATAACTGTTCGAAGAGGTGACTCGGACTGTGTCGGTGATCCGGTCTGCTTGCATGTAAATAACAAGGTTACGAAAGCTGGCAAAAAAAAGTTTAAAAAAAAACTGAGAGGGACGTCACAAGCAATCAGAATTCTTAAAAGTTTCTGGGGTGACTTTCTTTTTTAGCCTCTGAATTTTCCGTAAAATGTTGCGTGATATTATGCAATTCAAGGGAGGCTAGGAATTCTTCCCTTCCGTAGAGATCGTGGATACACTAGAATTGAACTGAAATTAGTTGCTTAAATATTTAACGTTGAATTGGAGACTTATACGATTATTTCAGTTTCCATTACCTATTGGAATTATATACTTGCTTCCTGAATAGTTATTAATGCAAAAACACAAGAATAAAAACGATTTTCTCCCAAGATTTTTCCTGAAAAATCAATTGTTACTAATTAATTATATGGTGTTAATTAAACACAAATAACAACGACGTAGTCTGTTTGTTAGAATTTCGGAAATACCCGCTCAACTTTTCGTTATCACTTGTGAAACCAAGTGGAAGAATAACTTAAACTTTACGATTTGTTTCCTGAAGCTAAAAGTGGAAACAATAAAGTTATCAATAATTGAATATCACTCTGGAAACATTTATTAAAATTTTGCAAGTGATGTAGACTATAAGCATTTTGGCTCCACAATGAACATTAAAAATTTAAAAGTGACTTTACGCCAACCTAGAACCTTGCAGCTACAATTATGTAGTCAATTAATACAATTGATAGCAGAAAAATCAGCCCGGTACTCGCCTCTTGTTAGCACGCACCTATTTTTGGATCCCGATTTTGACAAAACCCAGCAGCTGAGAGACTATTTTCAAATATTACCAGTTACTGTTCGCTCTCTACTGTTTTCCCTGAGAACACCTTCTGTCTTCACTGATACTGGTTATAATTGGTATGCAGAAGATTATAATGACTTCGTCTTCACACTGGTCTTGATATCATCCCAAACGCAATGTCTTGACTATGCAAAATTTGGCCCCAGAGAACATTTCGGATCCTTTCGTCTCGAAAAACAATTGAATTTTCTTATCAGTGAGACAAAGAATCTCGAGAAATTGACATTACCTTTACCAAAGTGGTGGAGTGATCAAGGTAATAAAATTCCTTCATTGTTAACTGACCTGATTCATAAAAATGACTTGCTCACCCATCTGGAGCTCCCAAGTGTTGTGTGCGACACGACCATTGAAGCAATAGGCAGATCCTGTCATCACCTTCTTTTCCTCGACATCTCACACAACAAACGAATTACTGACCACGCCATCTGCTATTTAACACAAATCTGGGACAGTGAAACTGAAACTTCTGTGGTCAAGGGAGAAATGGATAAGCATTTTCTAAAGTTTTACCCATCACTTCTAGGTAATAGTACAAAACATTTGAAGGACTTAAAACAGCAAATCTTGACCTGCAGGGTCTCAGTTACAAGAACTAAACTGTGTGAAACTTTAAAAATCCTTCGTCTTGAGGAAACCTCTGTGACTGTGAAAGGTTTGTCGACTTCATTGGCTCTTATTAATAACTTACTAGATGTTGGCGCTAGACTCGATGAACTGATTGATGATCTGTATGAAAGTTACGAACAGAGAGAAGAAAATGATTTTCAATTTCCAAACTGGAATTTGCGTTCAGTCCATTTGAATGACCTTACAGAGAACCGATTGCAAATGCTAAGACTGTTGTTCGAAAATGCCGTTAGATGTCTCAGTGTACCATACGTAGAACAACATCAAGATATTTTGAATAACTATTTATCAGAATGTGGTGAAAGTTTAACACATTTGAAATTAACACGAACTTGCGAACTTGATCAAAATATTTATCTTTCTGTTATCCTCAAATATTGCCCAAATTTAGAGAAACTAAGCATACAAGACTGCTTTAAAAATATGGCAGAACATATCGATGCTCTCTTGTGGGGAGACGAAAATACGCCAGTTCTGACACCAACATTGAAACATGTTGATCTAATTACCAAAGTTTCATGTCAGACTGCTCAGTTGCTTTTGGAAAGTGCTCCTAGCCTCAAGGAGGTGCGTTTTGGATTAATCGAAGATGGAAGCAATTTTTTAGAATTACTCAGCCAATCGCTCTATTATTCCAAGGAATTAACAAAATTCGTGATTTTCACTGGTGATACATTGGATGACCCGCTACTTCTATCATCGTTTTGGTTGCTAAATCAAAACATAAAATCTATAGGATACGTAAAATATAATGTCAGGGATTTAACTCTGGGTGATAATATTGATCTTAAACTGCTTCGTAAAGAAAGAGAAGCTCATGTGATATGAGACTGATACAGCATCAGGCAATTGAGTATCTCTTTAGAATGAAATCAAACTCCTCTTTTTTAAATTGCATTTCCTTAATAAAATCCATTCAGAATTTCACTACTTGCTTAGTTGATTTCATTATTCAGTAACAAAGTTCGACTATATATGGGATAATCTTTAGATACTCTCCCGGGTGAGGAAACACTCTTATTAAAACCATGATATTGGATTGATTCAGAGAAATTTCAATCATTAAATCCAATTAATTCAAGTTTAGCAAACGGCCTAAAACAACTGATTCAAATACAGCTAACCAAACAAAACCTATTTAACATAAATATCACTACATTGAACGATCGTTGCGAGTATCTAAAGTATAGTCATATTTATGAAAAGTACATTAGTATATGCCATAGTACAGTTAAATTAGCTCATTTTAGATTAAAACATTATTACAATTAATTTTATTTCACCCTACTATGTTCGTTAATGTGATCTGCTTTCGCGTTTTTCTTAAATTCAGTCAGTACTATCTTTGTTCATACATCGTATGTGAACTGCACGCTGAGAAAAATGTTTGTTATCCAGTCGCAAATAGAATGATTACCGCTGGTATCGATTCTAGAATGTCCTGAAAGATGAAGGAAACGCTCTACCAACTAAACTTTGGCCGCTCAGTTCATCATGCTTCATTCATTTAATATGGTCGGTACCAATCGAGTGTGTCACGTCCTGAAGAAATGAGGCCAATGAAATATTTTTAAGAAAATGGGGTCGTTCAGAAAGTTTTTAGTGTTTCCAAAATGTGTATGTTCAAGTGTCTCTTATGAAAGCGCATGGCAAGTTGGTACGAACCTAAAAGTAGCCATATGATGCTATTTCTCAGTGGCGTATTTTCGACGTGTTACGTTATTACCCTACAAAAAGGGCGAAAGCACTTCCCAGTCTTGCAAGGAGATTTGTGAAGTTTATGGAGACGACGCTATAGTTGAATCAACGATTCGAACATGGTTTGCCAAATTCAAAGCTTGGAATTTCGGCCTTGTAGACGAGGACTGGGAGACCTTCAATAGAGGATGACTACCTAATTACGGCACAAATTGAATCTAATTCAAGATCTTCGAGCAGATAAATAGCAGAGGTTTTGAACATTTCTAAGAGCACAGTTTACGAAGATTCGGTGAAACTAGGATATTCTTCACGCAACGATATTTGGGTTCCACATAAGCTGTCAGAGAAATACTGCTCGAATCGTTATTCCAGCTGCGGAATAGACCTACTTCTTAAACGGAACGAAACGCGTCCTTTTAAAAATAGATGGTGTCTGGTGATAAAAATGAATCATATATGACACGTTTTGCGAAAACGACCGTAGGATAAAGCTGGTGAACTTCGAAATTAAACATACATCACAAAAGGTCATCCTCTGCGTCTGGATTTCAAGAGCACATTCTATGATAATGAGCTACTCCCATAAAATCGGACAATCAACTCAGACGTGTATTGCAGTCAGTTGCAGACTGCATCAAAACATTCAACACAAAAGACCAGAGCTAGTGAATAGGAAGGGCGTTGTGTTCCACCAAGACAACACGAGACCCTGCATACATTTTTAGTCACTCGTGAAAAGTAGTATGAGTTAGGATGGGACGTCTTACCTCCACCCACCATATTCACCAGACATTGCGCCTTCTGATTTTCACTGGTTCTGGAATCTACAGAAATTCATTTCGTGACTTCAACACTGTCAAGCAGCACATCGATCCATTTTCTGCCTCCAATACAACCCAATTCTACGCAAACGGGATTTATTTTTAAGTTGCCAGAAAGACGAACCAAAGTCATCCCAAAAAGTGGACAATACTTTGATGAATTAATATTTATTTGCAATCTTTTTTCTTTTCTTTTCTTAAAAAAAGAAACGCGGTTGGGAGGGGCTCAGAACCTCCCGGATAACCCAATGATATAGAATTTCATAATAACAAAGGATTCAGCAATGGATCTTTCGTGAACTAGACTTAACATGTCTTAAATATCCTTTATATTCCTGAAATGATATTCTTCTATGAGATTTTGAAAGAGAATGTGTTCGGAATATTATTCTAGTTCCAGTCTATGTATTTAGGCAATTGAAACTTTTGTTGATTGATGGTGAAAGAATCATGCAATCTAAAGAGTTATCTTTCGGAAAGTGTGGCATTGAATGACAATTTAATTGATAATTCTGATGGTAGTATATTTGGATTAATTGGAACATAATCGATTTTTTTTATCACGGATAAACTTTGAATGTCTTATGAAAGTGTGTATTTGCTTATTATTGGACGGAAATAAAAGTGGGTTTCTACAAAATTTTCTATGATTTGGCAACACTAAATAGTAGGTGCTTGCGTTACGTTTTAACCCGTTCCCCTGCACCCTACAACAAACCATTGCCCCCATCCTCCAGTCCCCAACCTCCCGGTCAGTCCTTGGAGATAGATTTTTCAAGTTGCTTCCATTTTATCGCAGAGCGCGATATTAAGCCTAACCCATCGATCGGTGCGTGCGAACATTAACGTAGCAATTAAGCAGGCAATACAAAACGGTTTCATCCCCCCTATAGTCCCCCCAAAAAAACCTTCCTCCTACATTTCCCATCACTCGTTCAAACTACCCTCCCACCACCACCACCACTACCATCATACCTCCCCCAAGCTTCAAGTCACACACACAGATATACACCCTCTTTCTTTCTCTAACACCCCTATAATACGCCTTTCTCTCTTTTTTACCCTAATTTATTTTTGAAGTTGCTGTTCTACCCCTTCCAGACCCTACCTTTAAACATTTTCTATATCCCCTTTCCGCCCCATCTCCAATCCACTTTAAAATGTCTCCGCATCGAACGAAATTCTCTTTTTTTATCGGATACGTATTCAGCCCTGTCAAAAAAGCAAAAAAAGGGGGAACGTACGAATCTACACATACGTTCATGAATGTGCCACCCTGTTTTTCTATGGGCATAGACACAAGAATGAAAATATATTCATATGTGTGTATATATGAATAGTTGTTGGAAACGTGGTCTGTATACCTACCTACCTGTTTTCATTCAGCGCATAAGAGCGACTCAAAGCTTATATATAACGCACAGACCAGGAAGCTATATATGTGTGTATGTATGTAATTAATGTGTGCAACATTTATGTAGTCAGTTTCGATCCAACAGCTCGAGTAGGAAATTCCCAGTTCCCCCTCGAGAAAACCAACAAATGACTGTCGCGATAATGTACCAGTCGAATTTCCTGTGATGCAAAAATTACTTACTATTCTCTCTCTCCCTCGTCCGTCTCTCCTCTACCAGCCATTATTTATCACTCTCATTCTGTTTCCATTAAGCATTGTTTATTTTTTTTTTATTTTTTTTTCTCTAAGGACCGAATACCATATATACCTACTCGTAAATACGACTGCAATATAGAGAAAACAATGATAACTTCGCATTGGACTTACTCATAACCGAATGGTTCACACTATCATCTTTGGTTCATGAGGTTCAGGGTACGATTGCTGAGAAGCTCACACATTGTCAGCATTGACTAGGAAAGGGTATAAAAGCACATAGTTTAGTTTGCAGTCTATTTTTGTTTCAAAATACAGTACTTATTTTGGCATCTATGATCTATTATCACTTTATGTTTAAAACACCTTTAGCAGACATCAAATTTCGAAATTTTGACACAGAAAACGAACAACATGTAGCATACGGAAACCATGCCATGTGGTGGACGTCGGTTTTCTCAGGGTTCTGCCGTTTCCTCCCACTTTCTTCATTCCACCAGTTTATCTCATGATCATCCATCCGCTCTGAGCCAAAGTTGACTGAAGGCCTTTGATAGTTGATATTTTGATAAGGATTAGTTCTCTATTTTTTTTCTAAATAATTTGCTCCGAAGTGATTTTGTAATTGAATCTAACAGTAACAATGTAGGTGTTAGGTTTACTCACATTAGTCTGTGAGTGTGTTAGTTTAGGACCGATTGAATTAAGATGCATGCGACCCTCCACATGTGTGCACTATATTCACTTCACCAAAATGGTTCTAGCATATACAGCAAATTAAGAAAAGATCAAACAGTCAGTTATTTCACTGATACATTCTCCATTTGTTAATCAATCATTCATTCAATGTCAAATGCCAGCCAGCTCTGTCGTATACTACATTTCTTGAAAGTATAAAAACTTAATACAATTCACAGCCTGCTATGTCACACACCCTCACTGATAAAGGTAGCCATCATAATGCATAAAGTGCCATTCGTTTTGCTACCCGTGTGTTTTAAGCTAGGTCCAGATGATCAGAAAAAACATTTGCCATGATAGCGTCCACACTAAACGTTTTGTCGTACGTCTTGAACTCGTTTCTTGTAGATATTTTTATAAATACATAAAAAAAAAGGAATGATATTTAGTTTCATATCAATTGTTTTCAACCGGCGGTCCGCGAAACTACTGTACCCATCATTTGAAATTAATACAGTATATTTAAATGTTTAACACTTTTTTTTTTTTTTGTAGTTTGACAGTTTAAAATTGAGATTGAAATTTATATTTCTTTTTTTAAAACATAGAATCTGAAGATGTGCGGGCAGATTTTGAACGTCAAATAAACATCGAACTTACTGGCAGCCTTCCGGTCCTTAAAAGCTTTACCCTGTAGTTTGTCGGTCCGTGAATGTTAAAAGGTTGAAAGACGATAAACTGTTGTATGTTGAAGAAATAATATTTGGAATGGTAAACAAATTTTCAATGGCAAGAAAATAAGTTTTCGATTTTTCAATTTTATTATTTTCCATTCCTTTTAAATTTAAATCGTTTTCTATTTTACAGCTTAAAATGTATCTGATTTTTTCGATCCGATTTCTCGGTTATAATTCGTTTTCATTTTAAAATAGAGCTAAGTTTCCGTTTTGCTCCAATAACATTCATTTTCAGTTATTTTCATTTAGGCCTAAGTAGTTTCTGTTTTACTTTTAATCGAAAATATTGGTTTAAATTTTTACTGAAAAAAAAATAGATTTTTGGAATATAGAAACAGTTTTGGATTGATCAAAAATCGAATTTCAATTTCCCACTTTCAAAATCAAACAACCCTATCCGAACATTTACACACACACACACACACACACACACACACACACACACACACACACACACACACACACACACACACACACACACACACACACACACACACACACACACACACACACAAAACGAGCATAGCTTATTGTTTCCTTTGCCGTTGCATGTCGAAAAAAATTAATAAAAGACTGAACGAAGACTGACAGGCCACACTGTCATGCAAGTTTGATCAGATAATCTGAATTGAAGCTATTCTCATCAAACCTTTGTCTCAGTCTTCACTACAGTGATATCACTGACATTCGCACATCGTTATACCTATATCCATCCAGATGCAGACACTGATATGTGTTTAAAATTGACTTGACTTTGTCATACCAGATGCCCCCTGAATAACTTGACACACAGTATTCGTTGCCATTCTACGGATTCTACCCAGTTCTACATTTGTACCAGTGTCGATCTCTGGTGAATATGAGCATAGCGACGTGCGGCTATCAGTGCCATTGGACTACCTATCAGCGTAGTGCGCGGCATTGAGTGTAAATTTGAATTTGTATTTTTATTTATGGCCTTTAGGCAACTAAAGCTCAGGCCGGGATAGGGGAAAGGAAAGGATTCCGGAAGGCGTCGGTCAGGGCCTATGTTAAAGTTGCCATCCCTTCATTTGCCTGGTGTGACTGAGGAAAAACCTTGGATAAAGCTCAGTCAGGATGGTTGGCCTCTGGGATCGAACAGACCTCACTAATGCTACGTCAACATTCTACCACTGAGCTACGGGAGCTCGGATATTGAGTGTAAATTAGCTCTAGTTATTCATAAGTGACCTACCATAAAATATGCTATTACAAACTTTTCCCGCCAATTTCTCTTCAACATTTCTCTTCAATGGAACTTAATCTTTTACACACAAGCTTAGTTTTGTATGCTCTTTTTAAAGATATATAATAAAGAGTGTCCATTGAAATAGTTTTACTTGTTAATGCAGCGGTGTAGTCAGACAAATTGTCGCGGGGGGCTCATATTTACTTAGGGAGACACCTCTACAAATACCAAAGTGTATCAAATACTTCGTGTTTATACAAAATGTTTCAACGTTTAGTGCACAGTGCATCTGAAATCCTCTAGCTTGGCTGCTCGACCCCTTTCAAAAATACTTTTTATATTTGTATCCCTTACATAAGAATAATTCAAAAGGGATATTATTTTATTTTTATACCAACCCATTGATTAATCCGGCCACTTTTGTATTGAGGTGCATACAAAAACTTGTGTTAGCGGATTATTGAGGAAAATGTAATATCTGCCGACTTGTTTGCCATAGGATATTCAAATAAAAACAATTCTTTCCAATAACATCTGCTTGATAATTTTAGTCCTCTCCATGCAAAACATAAAAGGTAATCTAACTGGTCAAAATGCATGCAACTGTGATTGTCGAATTAGAAACAATTCCAGTTCTCAGGGCGCTTTTTCGCCCGGCAGGGATTTAATATTAAAGTTGATTTCTTGTACACTATTATACGTACATATCAAAGATTATTGAATGTATACAGAATTAAAGGCTTATATATTCTGTATTCTTCCTTAATATTTTATGAATTTTTGAAAATCCAAACATTCGCTTTTTATGCATATCTGAGGCCAAATATCTCTGGTGGAACAAAACTTTTAGTGGGCATATTGCTACTGTTGCAAAAATATATATCCGAATGTTAGGAATGTTATATGGATGTACAGAAATTCAAAATTTGATGGCGCCTGCTACTTAGTACAAGTAGGCCTTGGTTTCTCCTGTAGTAGAATACTGTTCGAATATTTGGTCTATGGCCTGTCCTACACATCTTACCAAACTACTGTTTTTCAACTTCTTTTTAGCTGTTGTTCGTCACAGAGTTCCAGAGCTTATATCAAACAACGAAACTATTATGAAAACACTAAATATAGCATCAAACTATTTTTTGCGTTACTGTTATTTTTTGTTTACTGTTTATGCTTTTATGCTGTTACTGCTGTTACATGTTTCAGTGTAAAATGGCCAACGTTGTATCTGAAATTATACATATAAATATCTACTCCTTTCTTCTTTCTTCTTCGACATCATTAGCATTCATTAGAATCATTCATTTTTCTCTTTTCAGGCGTTCGGAACAGACAATATTCTTCGGAAACTCTCTTCAAGTAAAGAGATTGTAATGGATGCAACTTTTGAAATTGTCCCATCGATTATCGCACAGTTATACACAATACGTGGTGAATATTTAGGGAAGTATTGTCCACTTCTTTACTGTCTTCTTCCTTCGAGAAGAGATACAACGTATTGTCGTATGTTCTCCATAATTCTGGAAGTCATTAATAGGAAAGGGTTGCAATGGAATCCACAAAAGGTGACAATCGATTTTGAAAAGTCAGCTGTCAATTGCGTTTCATTTTTTTTTTTTTTCCCAAACGTAAAAATCCAAGGATGTTACTTTTACTATTCTCCGAGCATTTGGAGAAAGGTTCAAGGAACAAGATTAGTTCAACTGTATCGAGAAGATGAAAATGTCAGGAAGTGGATCAAAAGAACAGCTGCACTGCCTCTTGTTCCAGAAGACAGAGTTTCCGATATTTTCAGTCATACATCGGAAAACGCACCGGTCGTCCAACAGGCTCCAGACTTCCGTGACTACATGGTTAAGACATGGCTGGACGAGAATGAGGCACATTATCCTCCACAAGTAATATTTCCTAACTTTTCTAAAGCATGATTCCATATTCACTGTCACAATTATTTCTCAGATGTAAAAGACACCTATCTGCATTAGAACCCTGTAAATAGGATTATTCTTGCACAAATTCATGTTTCTAGATCAATCTGAACCAAATTGAATTAGTATCCTCGTTTTGGTACTAAAAAGGCAAATGGTTTTCCACAATAGTTCCTTTGTATGTG
The DNA here is from genome assembly GCA_022664845.1 of Lepisma saccharinum. NCBI lineage: Eukaryota > Metazoa > Arthropoda > Insecta > Zygentoma > Lepismatidae > Lepisma > Lepisma saccharinum. Next base: position 50,446 of record JAGDQP010002810.1, read on the forward strand.
TACAAGTCATTAACTACTGTCAGTGCATATTTGTTTCGGTTCACTATTTCGCAGATTCCTGTTAATGGTATTTTATTTATTTCTTGCAGATAATTGTGAAATCAGTACGATAACAATGGAAACAGGACGACAAATCGGACTAAAGCATGGCACTACAAAATTAACAAGAAAGCAGGAAATCCACACCTGAACCTATACAGATTTAAGATCTTTTGAAACAGGAACAAACAGAAACCCCAGATGGGGATCGTCGCTAAATCAAAGAAAGCGAAGTAATATGGAACTCTAAAGAAGGCTTGAATCACAAGAAATAGACATAATACAATAGGTTAATGCAGTGTTTCATTGTATTTCATTTACGTCTGACCAGTGATTCTTGGTGCTTTGTTTAACTTTACTTTATGTTTGTTGAAACACATTTTGTAACTTCATATAACATTATCACAGCTCAATGTCAAGCATATACGATCTAGTCATATACTGTAATAGTGCTTACACTGTTTTGATAAGTACTTTTTAAATATATTTTTAATCTAGAAACTACAAATTTTTGTGGCATTTCTTGTCAGTACTACCAACATAATTTCGCATCAGGCAAATCTTGAATTCAAGATTCGCCTTCATTTTCTCTTGAGTTTATATATGTGAATTCCATTGCCAGAGGTTATTAGACGAATCTTGAATAGGCGAAAGTTGATGTCACCGTTTTACATTTATGTCAGGAGAAACTACGCTATAGAAATTTGATCTTCGATATTTGAGTTTGAAGAGTTACAAATTTGCAAATTGTTGAATGATACTCGTGCACGCTTTGGTAGGAAGATTGAAGATCCTTTTCTGATGAGAGACCATATGAAAATCTAATTTTTCCATAATTTATATATGCACTTATGTCAGGAGCAACTATGGTAGGAATTTCAACTTTGATATTTGAGTTTGAAGGAAGTAACACATTTGCAAATTTAGGATGAATAATGCTCGTGCTTGCTATAGTAACTCGTATAAAGAATGGTTCTGAAAAGAAATATTCTGTTTTATCTTAGAATTACTATTTTACTATTGTAATGATAATTGAAATTCTTAAGTATTAATAGATGCAGACAATTGTATAAGCGCTAAACACACACACACACACATACATAGAAAGGTCAACGTTTTGCCAAAGGCTTGGTTGCATAATGGAATGAAAAAGATCATGCGGAGCAACCATGTTGCCAACTGAACACTGGATATATATATATATATATATATATATATATATATATATATATATATATAAAATAAGCTCTCTTACAGGGATATTTCAGGATCTGCTTCACATATTCACATCTTTCTTGGGAACTCTGGTGGTAATATAAACTAAAGCACGCACGAGCATTATTCATTGCCACCTACAATTTGCAAATTAGCAATTCTTGTCAAACTCAAATATCGAAGTTGAAATTTCTACCTTAGCTTCTCCTGACATAAGTGCCTAACGTGTAAAACTATAGACTTCTCCCACAAGAGATAAGAATCTCCAATATCCATACCATAGCGCGCACGAACATTATTCACCCCAAATTTGCACCAAATTTGTAGCTACCTTGAAATTCAAATATCAAAGTTCACATTTTTACCGTAGTTTCTATTAACATAAATGTATAACGTGTGAAGATTTTTTATATATAACGTGATTTTTATATTTTGATTCGCCAGAGATGGCTTGCAATATGCATAAAATACGAATTTTTGGATTTTCAAAAAGTCGTAAAAACAATTGAAGAAGCATGTATTAACCTTCAGCATACTTTGATATGTTAATAGTGCACAAAAATAAACTTTGACATTCAATCTCTTCCGGGAGAGGAAGCGCATTGAAAACCGCAATTGTTTCTATTTCAATTATCACATTTGGATACAATTTTTTTACCAGTTTGATTACGTTCTAGGTTTTTCATGCAGGTGACTAAAATTATCAAGCGGATTTTAAAGAAAAGAACGATTTTAGTCTAAATATCCTATTTTAAACGAGTCCGCATATACTATATTTTCCGGAAATGTCTACTAACACAAATGTTGGCATGCATAGCAAGACAAAAATGATTGCTGTTAATTATTATTTGATTGGTGTAAAAATAAAACAATATTCGCTTTGAACTATTTTTATATAAGGGATATTACAAAGATGGCGGCAGTAGCACAAGTTTGATTTTTGGGGACTTTTAGTATGTTATTTGGATGACCAAATACTATATATGTGCGTACCAAGTTTCATGCTTGTAAGGATTTTTTTACCTAATTTTCATAAAATGACTACACTAAAATGAGTTTCATCGTTCCAGATGGAGTTTCATCGTTTTTCCTGCTGACCCTCCAGTAGGAGGAATCTTCTACAATGTAATGCTTACCCAATTCGTCACGATAATAGCATGTATCTTACTGCATTATTATTATTAGTAGTAGTAGTAGTAGTTGTTGTTGTTGTAGTAGTAGTAGCAGTAGTAGTAGTGACAGTAGTAGTAGTATGTTTAAAAGTCCGTTAAGCGAAGTATGCCATCAAGTTTTCCAGACTATCAAACCATAATGTTTGCCATGATGATTCTTTGTATATTTCGACAATAAACTTGATATATTATGGTAGTTTCAAATAGATGGATGATGCCAAAAGGCACATTTCACACATCTTCTTTTTGTTGTTGCTTGAATACTTTTCTTCTGACTAAGAAACCAGAGTTGTCTGTAACCAAGGCTTTATTAGACAACTCTGCACAACGTTCCCCCGCCCCCCTCGAAGTCATTTTAGAAAAGACTTTCTATGATACAAAGATGATCTATGACATCATTAGCAGTTGATCGTGGAACACAAGCGCCACTAAAATTACTTTTAACGCAAGCGAAGTAATAATGTCTGGAGGCAGCCGAGCAAGCTACTAATGAAGATTCACAAATAATCTTTGAACACGAAAAATAAAAGGAAGGCGAAAAGGAGGATGGAGGAGAAAGATAGGTATAAAATTGCCTTAGAAAACAAGGAAGGCTCATCCCATAAAGAAGAAAGTAGAATGTGTTTCAATTTTTTATGTTGGGTTTGCGTCGCACATTTTATATGTAGAATCGCAGTTCAGTTTATGCAAACTTTTAATAACAGTTCTAAAAGTCGATACAGAACTTTAACTAGTCGCACCAGTCTGAACTCTGAACCAGTTCCAGTGGGTCGAAGTGACAATAAACTTGGTCAAAAATACTTTTGGTAATGGATTACCACAATGTAGCAGCACATTATTTTCATTTTATAGGGCATGTCAGTACAGTTACAGTAGGGAGGTCTGTGCACTGTTTCCCAGCGGAAAACATTCAGTCAAAGAAAACTAACAGTTACGAGGATTTCAAATAGATTTGTACCGACTGTCTTGTTCCTATCGCCTTGTTGAAAGCAAGCAAGTTATATCGCGCACGTGGTGAAATACGTGCCGGTACAAAAGACCAAATGAGTCCCTTGCGTGCCTAGTCGGTAGCATGCTCGACTTCAGTGCGCGAGCGGTCCCGGGTTCGATTACCGCTGAAGACTCAAAATTTCGGTGTTGGTGCAGCATCGTGAGGACAATTGGAGAGCTACTTGAATGAAAGAAGTAGATAACTGTGATCACGAACGACCCCCGTAACCCTCTCCTTGAACGTAATACAGCCATCTGATACCAGGACCCACCCAGCTTAGTTTTAGTTTATTTTTACAAAAGAACAAATATTCTTAGTTAAAGAGTTCATCTCTTAACATCTCTATATCTCCTCCCCCTTCCCTCTTCTCTCAACATGCGTCTATGTGTATTTTATATCTCCAATCGTTACGATAGAAACAAGGGCGCCCATCAGTGTTTAAAAAGTATGCAAAATTGGCCCGCCAGGGCCACCAATCATTAGATTTGGCCACTTGGAGTCACACCTGGTGGCCAATTTTGGTCACCAGTTTTTTACTCTAAAATGTTCTGATTTCGACGTTCTGGTTTGAAAACCATACTTGGAAGATAGAAAGAGTATAGAAGGGAGGACTGTTTCACTTTTTGTTATTTGTATGGTAATTCATTCTAGCTTTTGCCTAATTTCAGTATGGTGCATTATTATGTAACATGAATGTAATTTATATTATGAGGCCATTAATGATTACAAATGACCACCACAATTTTTTTCCGGTGGCCTCATTGGCCACCAAATTTTAGATAACTTTTTAAACACTGGCGCCCATGTTGTGATTTTTTTTTAGGGGAGCAGGGATAAAGCGATAGTTCTTCTATGGTTTACTAAAAGTTATCAACAGGTTAATAACGACAAAACTGACTTAATTTAGAGCGCAAAAACTGAAAAAGAACCTCATGAAGTATATTCACGTGAAAAAAAAGTATGGTTACAGTAACCATATAACGCGAATTTTCAGTTAATTTTGATTGAGACAGCAATACTATGGGTTGCAAATACCATACAAGTATTGTTAATCGTGTATTGTCATTATGACAACATTTGGTTAGGTGTATTGTCATAATTACAATACTGTTAACAATATTGTATGGTAAAATTCTTGTTTCTAGTTAAATTAACAAGACATTTTGTAGGATTATAGTTAATTATACAATACTATATAGTCGAATTAACTATGGAGGAATCATGTCTGATCATACTATATAGTTATACATTAACTATACAAAAATTGTAAGAAATGGATTATCTTTTATTGCTGTTCTGACCATATGTATTGCTAAATGGCCTCCAGACAGAGTGGAATCTATGTCAACATAACTTTGCAAGAAAATACAAATTTCTTGTTGGCGAAGTTTGGTTTCACTGTTAGTATACAACTATTACATTATACACGTTGGGGGTATAAACTTTAGCAAATACATTATGACTGAACCCCCCCCCCCCCAACATCTTTCATTACATTCAAGGAAAATACCATACGAATAAATCAGTAGCAGTAATCGTTGATTATAAATTCAGATTCCAGAATTATCACTAT
>JAGDQP010002810.1:55535-68198 GCA_022664845.1 Lepisma saccharinum
CCCCCCCCCCCCCCCATATTGCATTACTTTCAAGGATAATACCATACGAATAAATCATTAGAAGTAATTGTTGATTACAATATCAGATTCCAGAATTATCACTATTCTTGTTGTCTGGCGTTTAGAAATGGTAGCTATCGCAGCGCCATCTCTTGAGCGCCGTTTAATCACATGAGCTCAACATTACTATACATTGCGAAATTACTTCAAATTACGTAAAATTGTAAAATACGTTTATTCTTCGTAATCATAACAAGAATACTCATGTCATAGTCTCACATGAGGCCATAACAAATCCTTCGTCATCCTTAGCTACATGTTTCTAATTTATCTCGATTCGAACAAAAAATATGGATTACAAGTAGTCTACATAGAGTCACAGAAAAAAATATTGTAATATTAACTACACTTTTTCTAATTTTCTGCGCATGTGCATTCAATAACCATACAGTATGATTCGAGCAACAATAAATATATTGTGAAACTTGTAGGTCATGAAGGAATAAGGTAAAATCAACCATACATATGATTTTCCCAGCAATATAAACTTTCACTATACTTGTTTAGGAATCCCAACCATACAACAATACGAGATATAGTCAACTTAGCACAAGAGTATCGTTACCGTAGCACAATTATGGTTACGATAGCTATAAAAATTAACAATACAGTTTAGCAATGCCAGTTTAGTTGGATTTACCAGGGCTTTTTTTACAGTGTTAAACCTACCTTAAAGTATACTGGAAGTTGATTGGGAATGCGTAAAACAGTATAATAGTGTTAATGACTTAGTAAACTTTAAGATATATTTCATTTGTCAAATGTGCCCCCTGGAAAGTAAACTCTGACCCAAAATATCCGTGCTGGCTTACTAAAGATATTACTAGGAAACTCAGGTTAAAACAATTTATCATATAAAGTATATACATACCAAATTGAAAATTCAAAACCCTACTATCAGGAATTTGTTCGATTGCGTATGGAAGTCAAGACAGACATAAAAGTAGCCTACAAGACCTTTATATAAAATTCTGAAAATAATATTAATAATGATCCAGGTCAACTGTGGAAATGTATTAAAAACAAATCAGAACATCTTCCTCGAAATATATTATAATTTGAAGGTCTTGATTTGAGTAACAATTAAGAAATAGCTAATAAGCTTGCACAGTATTTCCAATCAGTATTTGTATCCTCTTCTCAACTGTTCAGTAATTTTCATAGTAATTCTACGAGCTACGAAGAAATTGGTATACTATTTGTTGACCAAATACATTGGAATGAAACAGAAAAGACTATCAAGAATCTAAAATCCAAAATGACGGTTGGATCTGATGACGTACCCTCCTATATAGTCAAAGGATGTATTGATATATTTAAATATCACCTATTGATTACGTTCAACTTGGCACTAAAAACATGTTTTTTTCCTCAACAAATAGAAATCTACTTTTGTCTGTCCTATACCTAAAACAAACGACAGACGAGAAATTACCAACCACAGATCTATAGCAATCCTACCAACCTTCGCAAAAGTTTTTGAACAGATTGTATATCAACGAATTGTTAATCAAGTGAAGCCAGTTATCTCAACTAAACAACATGGCTTTGTTTCACAAAAATCTACCGTAGTGAACCTTTCAATTGTTACACATTTTATTGTAAACTCGCCGGACGAAGGAAAGCAAGTGAATGCGATCTATATTGATTTTGAAACGGCGTTTGACAGAGTTAATCACAATGTATTACTAGGTAAATTAAATCACTATCACTTCTCTCCATTCTTGATTAGGTTCATGTGCTCTTATCTAAGTAATGGCAGACAGTCTGTTCTATTTATGGACTACACATCAAACATACAGCACTGTCAGGAGCCTCGCAAGACTCGAATCTTGGACCGTTGTTATTCCTCTTGTTCATTAATGATCTACCGGAATTTATACCGGATAATGAAAAAGTGTTATTTGAGGATGACTTCAAAATATATACAATTATTTCCATGGAAGATGCCATAAAACTACAACATACTTTAGACAACCTTACTAACTGGTGCGCTATCAATCAACTTTCAGTCAATTCGAAGTTTTGTCATTCAGTAGAAATAAAACGATTTATCGATTTAATTGTTAAATTCATAAGTATGCATTAAGTAGGCACGACGTAGTTAAAGATCTTGGTGTCACGTTTGATATGAAATGAGCGTTTAACCGCCACATAACAAATGTTATAAATGAAACTCTTAAAATGTTAGGATTTGTAATAAGGATAGGCAGAGAGTTTAACAACGTTTCTACATGAGAGAAAATGTACTATGCGTATGTTCGTCAGAGTAAAGGTATTTCTGATCTGTTATTATTTTTTTCTTAGAAAAAGAATTCAAAATTGTTTAGACTGCACAGAATTAGTATCATTGTTACTGTTTCGTGTCCCGTCATACAAAAACTTCCGTAGACAACACTAGTCTCTTCCACTGCAAAAGGCAAGGACAATATAATGACAAAGTCACCGATCTGGAGAGTATGTACTATCTACAATAAAATGTGTAGAACTTGCATCGAATTGGATATATGTAATATGTCTTCCAAAGCATTTAGAAACATTGTAATAAAAATGTCTGTACTCATAAATGATCATTGTAAATATCGACAATTTAATTGGGCTATAAAGCCTGTTATTTTGACAATAAATAAATAAAATATAAAAAGAATATAAAAATTTTATTTTTGTTTTCTATCTTGCGGAGTATATTTTTTTTGGGCTAGGGGGGATAGCACCCCCTTTCCCTCCTGATGGGCGCACTTGAATAGAATATATCTCAGCAGATGTTTACATTATTATAATTGTATATGTTCAGTGGGTAGAAGCAACACTGACATGTTCCGAATATTTCGAATCAGGAAAATCGGTAGAAATTAGCATAGCCCATTTCCATCCTAGTTTAGAGAACGGAAATGATATTCTCTTATATAACTTGGGCTGAAAACCTTATTCCATCCTGAAAAATAAGACAAAATTAATATATCTTTTTTTTTTTTATGTTTGAAATGTGGAACATAAGAGTTTTGCAGCGTTAATACGGAACATGACATTTGACATTGGGCGTTTTCACACTTTTGACTTTTAATACAGTTTTTACTTAAAATCTTTGTGATTTAAGCTAAAAATAAATTATAAGATTAATTATTTTTTTTAATTTATTTATTTTACATTCAGCTGATAATAATGAGCTGAAATTGGCTAGAAGCTATGGCTTGCGGGACCTGTTGATATTGTTAAGGTGGACTCTGAACTACTCCGTCCAATGAATCACGTGTCCACAAAACACATGTTCTAAGAACTACTAATCAGACGATCATCGCGTTAGAACTAATGTTAACCATCGTAAGATGTTAGTGATGTAAACCAGGCATATCTGATTTCTGGGAACACGTGAATTTTGATTCTAGCCCGTTATATTCTCTGCTATGTTTTCCTTCCTTAAATCTCTACTTGTTCTCTTTCTTTTCTCTCTCTGTCCCTCTTTCGCTCTCTCTCTTCTTTCCTTACACTTTTCTCTTCATTTAATCTTGCTTTCCTATCTCTTGTTTGATTTTTAAATTTATTTTTAAGGCCTTTATTCAACTTTGGCTGAGGTCGGATGGATGATGATGGGATAGTGGAATAAAGAAAGAAACGGGAAAACCCCGAGCAAACCCACGCACACGGTGTTTGTCCGCCACAAAGCCCACATGGCATGAGCAGGGTTTGATCCGACGACCTCAAGCGCTAGATGTGAGCGCTCTAACCCAAAGTACTTGTATAATATACTGAGAAAGTAGCGCAGTCTTCCCGCCCGAAGCTGAAAAATAAGGGTCGTAGGCGGAACAAACTACTGACGTCACTCGCAGGAAAGAAGTAAACGATGTCAATGCATTGAGAGGGTTGAAAGCTTAACAACACGTGAGTTTGGGGTTTAATTGCAGGGTTTGCTGTTCTTTAAAGTGTGTGTGTGTATTTTGTTTTTAATGTGATTTCAGTGACCAATTAAAGTGTCCATAGGCCTACGTATGTAGTAGGTACTCAATTATCAAACGCACGTAAAACAATATTTTACAAGGACGCCTTGCAAAAGTGCAGTTGCTTCGTGTCAAAAAAAAAAGCAAGAAAGACCGAAGGCATAACTTATTTTAGGTTTCCAAAGGATTTTGTTACTTGCCACTTTCCTCTATACCAACTGATTACTGCTCAGAACAAGGACTTTGTTATGCGGTGGCTCAGTAGTAGAGCGCTCACCTCTGGTTCTTGGTGGCATCCGTTAGATTTCACCTCATGCAATCTGGGCTTTGTGGAAGAGAAACACCGTGTGCGAGAGTTTTCTCCCGTTTCCTCACGCTTTCTTCATTCTACAAATTCTCTCATTATCATCCATACAGCCTAAGTCAAGTTGCCTAAAGACCCTAAAATAAAATTCAAATCAAAGTCAAATACTTTCTTATCTAGCGGTTTATTTAGCACACAAATACCGTCATATGGATTCAAACTTACGTCTCGATCTAATAAACATCCTCATGTCCTCTAAAAGTTGGATAGATATAATGTCGCGAACTGGACTTTAAAAACTAAGCCACTAAGCCAGGATTTCCTTCAAACCGTAAAAGATATGGAACGTGCATTTCGTTCGTACCATGCTGCAGAAAACGTTAGTACAAAATGCAGAGTAATGAGAAATATTATTACTTTACTATGTGAAAAACTTCCTTTAATAAATTAAAAAGTTTTACGTTAGGCCAAAGCATGAACTTTCATTCGAATTAGGTATTTAAATTTGAAAATAAAATAAAATCTCGGAAATGCCAATAAAGCAAGAAAATGGTCACATTACTAGAATTCATGATGAACTGTCACAACTTAAACACTTGAGCTACATGATATGGAATATTTCAACAAAATGAGCATGCTGAAACATTATAATGATATTATTATTATTGTTATTGACATTCAAAGTCATTGAATAGGTATAACAAAAATTGTGTTCATAATGATCCCACATAATATTTTTTCTCATCTGTGTGTATCTTTTTTTTAAATTTCTCCACATTAAAAGTTTTAGATATTACAACATTAAATAAAGAGAAACACGTCTTTCTGACAAGGCTGATATTATTTAATTAATAACGAAAAGAGATTAAAACGTAACAGTTTCAGAAGTCTTCCTTCTTCAGACTGCACTCTACAACTCTCAGAAAGCTGTTGTTTTTTTTATATTTTTTATATTTAAGAGTCTTAATGTAAATACTAGGGGTTTCAGACTGTTCATTTTATTAGGACATAAAGGTTAAAGGAGTGTTCATTGTAATCCTTACGAAAATTAATATCATATTCATGCTAACAAGGTGAATATCCATTGATTTTAAACACTGCAAAATCCAGAAATTTAAGTATTTTGTCAGTCCTAAGAATGGAAAGTGTGTAGGGAATCAGTGAGTTAGCGTTGAAATTGTTCTTGAGTTATTGGTGACGGACATAATTCTGCTAACAAAGGTGGTGGCATCATAATGAGCTGTCAAACCGCAGGAAATATAAAACAGAATATTTCCCTCTTTTTTTAAAAAAAAAAAAACTTTGTAGATTCCAATCCAATTAAATGAAAAACTACTCTACTTTTCATTACAAATTCTGAAGTTGATACCCCGTAGAGATATTTCTTGGACGTCACTGGTTCCCAGTATCATAATTCAATTACGCATATGCATTTATTCTCTCTATCTTTTTCTCTCCTTTTTTTTTCCAAAGTTCTAAGTTAAATATTTTCCGAGTTATAGACTTTGTACGGGAATAACGCCATAGACTCTATTGTCTAATCAGCACATATTTGTAACCCGATATTATGATAAAAATTATATACAGAGACCCCTATATATATTTAGAGCTTGAAATTATAGGCCTGTAGAAAAAATATATGAGTAAATTGTTCATTAATTACAAAAAGAAATTATGTGAAGTACAGGTTTCATTACGCTGTATATCGTGCTGCCTTAGTGCTTATCCTGCGAGTGACGTCATCGTCAGGTTCTGTCGAACGCTTCCGAGGATAAGTTCAGACTATGCCTACCTGCTCTAACCGCTGAACCACCGCGGCCCACCCACCTCTTGTCTTACTGACATCAATCAGTCTCAGATTCTGTTTGTATGTGTTTAAATTTCTCCGCGTTTCATCTGATTTTTCTGTCATTCAATCTGTGAGAATTGATGCATATTTAGAAAAATTCTATGACAATTCTATTTGATGACTTGCTAGGCGGGACAGAAGGAGGAAGAACTGAAACAGTTACACGATTAAAAGACTTAGTTTGGGTTAGCGTAACTGCCGGGCATTGAGCTTCACATATATATATATATATATATTTCTGCGAACTGTTCATCAACGATGCTGATGACGCCTTCAGCAATGAAAAAATTCTGCAAAATAAGTACGTCCAACTTAAATGAATTATGTTAAATATTATAGAGTCAAACCGTCACACATAGTAAACGCATGTAAATGAAGTAATGAAGTACTGTGAGGCTGGGGAGAATACGAAATGTCTTTAAAATCTAGTAGCACAAAGTGAATAACATTGTGTCATCGACACACATATTCCTTGAATTAAAAAGAAAACAGACGGATCAGTAGAAGTAGAAGTTTTTGCAGAATAGAATGAAAGAGAAATACCTTCAACAGTGCAATTTAATTTGTATATATATATATTTGAAGCTTATGGCATTGAGTGCTTAGAGTACGAAAAGGGAGGAGGATAGTAGTTGATAGGTGGGGGTAATGGGGTAGGATTAGTGCACTAACTTTTTTATATAAAAATGAGGGACTAGAGGGAGTCGAAGAGAGAAAGAACAAAATGTGGAAGGAGAATATTTTTTTTTTAGAAAAAAATTAGAAAGAAAAGTAATTAAAACAGGGTATCTCATCATCAAGGGACACCCACACTCACACACAAGCATGCAAAGTTGGGGGGCCTTGAAGCTATAGGGGCCTGTGTTCGAAATATCAGCAAATGGAGGCACCTGTGTTCTTCTCTTAGGGAACATAAATCCTGCTTCTTCTTCATTTTCTATTTTTTTTTTCTATCTGCTTTCGAAATCTAGCTACTACCATTATGGAAGACACAATTTGTATGGTGGTGAGGAACGCCAAAGGGTAGAAAAAGATAGGAGGGAGAAGAGAAATAGGAAGGAGTAGAAACAGTTGAAGCAAAACAGAGCAGGGGAAAGAGCAGAAACAGAAAGAGAGAGAGAGAATATACAGAGGATTTAGGTGGAATTATCTCAAGCGAAATTACCACGGTAGGAATTTTCCCTCATCCCCAGAGAGCGAAGTTATCTACCATTCTACACACATATATAAATATATATTTTTTTTAAAAAACACAAAATCTTGAAATGTGTTGTTGATAAGTCAACATGGGTCATTATCACATCATTTCAGAGGAAATTTATTTTGTTTTATTTTTCTTTATATTTTTGTTATTGTTGTTTTTGTTTCCTGTGTACTGTCTTCCACATTGCTGATGCTGTACACTGTACAGGGTGGTTCCAAAAGATGTTATGAAACTTCAGGAGGAGAATATTAAGATGAAAACTAGACAAAAAGTTTCTGATCTACACGCGCTCAAAATCAGGACGCGATCGTCAGAAATAACTTCATATCTGGACAAGTAATGATGAAACTGGTGTCGGCGTAGCAAATCAGACAAAGTTCTGCTCAATATATTAATTTGAACCATGTTTATGATTGAGGGAGTTCCGCATACACAGGTTTCGCAACGTAAGAAATTTATTGTCAAAGAATTAACATTACTTAATAAAGCAAGTATAGAAATCCTCTTTTTGGTGCATTTTTCATTTATGAATAGTGCTAAAATAGATAGGTTGAGTACAATTTTGATTGTGATTTGCTAAACCGACAGCTATTGTGTCATTATTTGTCCAGATATGATGTCGTTTGTAACAATACCACGTTAAATTTGAGCTCCTTGAGCTCTGAAACTAGACATATTTCTAAATGTCATGTAAGGAACTTCTGTATTGTTTTGAAGATTAATAATCACATCCCGAAGTTAGTCCGCATCATCCGCATCCGGAAGTTTATCAACATCCATCCTGTTTAATTGGTATAGTCTTTCTAATTCTAAATCGTCCATTTTTCAAGACAAATTGCATATACTCAAGTATATGGATTATAGCAAATCCACAACTTGTTTTCGTTGGATTGTCGAAATTAATCTTAATTACATCCATAATGGAAAGAAAGAGAGAAAAATGCGTTTCAACACAATTGCTGTGTTTGAAACAAATATTTAAAGAATATTTTATGTTAAACATTTTAAGGCACTGTTATTCTTGGGATATATTACACAGATCATTATCTGTGATAGGGACTCGAACCAGTTGCCAGTTGGTGATTTAACGAAAACACAGCCAATTTTCTGTGTGTATGGAGCAGTGATAATCAACCTCCGGAGATCGGTCCTCCGGAGGTTAGACCTCACCTTCCAACCTGAGGATGAGGTCGAGTGGAAGTCGGTGACGAACTCCGTACTGGTAGGTGAGGTCGATGGTGAACTCCAGGCTAGAGGGAAGGTCAAGTGGAAGTCGATGACGAACTCTATACTGAAGGTAGAGTCGAGTGGAGGTCGCGGGCCAGATCAGAACTGGAGTGGAGGTCGAATGGAGGTCCATGACAAATTCCGAGCTGGAGGGAAGGTCTAGTGGCCAGATCAGAGCTGGAGGGGAAGTAGAGGTTGAGGGCGAACTCTGCTGGAGGATGAGATTGAGGTAGGTCAGCCCAGAATGGACATCTATGGTATGGACCATTCTTCGTGCCTCAGCTGAACCAGTCTCTCACCTTTAGTGGAAAAAAGTCACTCCACTACATTCTCTGTTTTGTTTTTTTTGGAGGCGGGGGGCTTTGTCTGCAAATTGTACAGTACGAAAAAAATAAAATGTTATTCCCTTTACACAAAGAGCTTCTATGTAGTAAATATTTGTAGAGAGATTCCTCAATAGAAGATTTGCAGAAGATTCCTCAATAAAAATGTGGACAGTAGTGCAGTACTTTCATTTTGACAGCAGCATCGAGTAGCTGGTTGATCTGAGGTGTGGGAGGAATGTTTCATACACAGAGAAATTGGAAGTGTTATGGTAATGTAATGGTTAAAACACCCAACAGGAAGACTCCCAGTTCGGAAGCAACCAATTATTCTATGTTTCAACAATTACCATACACAAAGGCTTTGTGTAAAAAAAGTCATATTATTAAACATAAACGTATAAACTTGTCCTCAAAATAAATTTCTTGAAAAACATTATTTTTTAATGTTTTTATTCATAGTTTTTTCGTCATAATAAACAAATTATTTTCCGGTGATTGTTTAGCTAAAGATGGAACCAGTATATCGATTTTGTAGTGCACTTCTTAGTTTGTTCTTAGTTAAACAATAATATCGTTCATTTTTCGGTTTGGATTTAGGTGTTTGATATATAAAATATGTTAGATATAAATCTTTGATTTTTCGTGACGAAGTGCCATATCAACTTTCTCGACAAATAAGGATGCACAAAAAGTATCAGCTTAGCAATTGACAATCGAAGTTGTATCCAAAGTATATCTTTAAGTAAAGTTTAAGAGTACAACATCGAGAAGATTCCCCACATAAGAATTTGAATTTGATCCTTAAAAAAATATTTAAGGCCTTTTGGCATCTTTTGGCCAGTGCCGGAATGGGTTAGGTAGAGGATCGGGAAGGTATCGGCCAGGGTCTTTCTTAAGGTTCCCCACATAAGAATATCATGGTCAGGTAATTTATATAGCTCAATAGATAAGCATAAAAAAATTTCATTTGCATCCTTAAATCATAAACTTTACTCAAATACAATTCTTGGGTATAACTTCGATTGTGATTAGCTAAGCTGACAAACATTACATAATTATTTATCCAAATATTACGTCATTTGTAAAGATTCTCAGCATGTTGTGAGCAAGGATTCTAGCCAGGATTTCCAGTTTGGGGAGTACACAGTTAAAATTGTGGTATGAGGTTTAAATAGAGTTTTTCCAAGGTTTATATCCATTTTTAATGAGTTGGACGCTGTGTTTAAGAATTTAGAGGTGACACCCCACCATTGGATGAGTATAACAGAATCTCTGCTTGTGAGGCCAAACTGAAATTTTTTTAAAGAAGCTTCACTTTTCAGAATTGCTATTCAGTGTCGATATTTATGCGAACGGATAACATAAGGAAATGCTCTAGTTTTCTGATAAGCTCCTGGGAATAAACCCAGCCTCGAAGTTACTCTATAACAGCAACTAGTAACCATCATAAACAATTGTTTGCTTCACAGAATTTCCTCTCTCGCTTAAGAAGGTTGTTCGTTTGAGTTCTCTCCTAAAAGCGAATATACCTGCATCACTTTCTTCCTATATGACAAGCCTCGTACATTAATTCTTTCGCTTACTCTCTCCACACTCATTTTACGCCCTCATCCACCCACCCCACCAACCCCCAGAGGTCCTCTCCTCCCCCCACACACTTACCGAAGAGCAACTCATTATTAATCAATAGTTAGGAACGCGCTATTTAAGTAATCTAGCTACCAGAACGGCCTAATTAGAGATTTAGTTAATGAATGCACGAGAGAAACGCCGTTCGCAAACTCATCTCTTTTACCCGTTCGTTTCTACGCTTCTCTCCCTTCCTCCTTCACCTCTCTTTTCGGTGGGGAATAACGTTAACGGGGAAGAGGAAGGCGCGGTAGACAGAGAGGGGATAATAGACGAAAGAGAGAAAGAAAGAAATGGAGGATGAAATGAAGAAGAGAAAGAAAAGAAAATGAAAAGTGAATTTTTAATAACGAAGAAAAGAGAGAAATGATGAAAAAGCTAATATTCTTCTATAATCTTTTTCTTGTTCGTTTCTAGATTATTATTATTACTAGTAGTAGTAGTAGTAGTAGTAGTAGTTGTTGTTGTTGTCACACTCGTACTACTACTACCACTAATAATAATAATAATAATAATAATAATAATAAGTATATACGTTTTCATTTGAAAATTTAAAAAAATGATTGAAAACCGCTTTCATTCAGTAAGACCTATGTGCGCCAAATTTCGGATAAACGTTATTCAATACAATAGAAAAAAATACTGAAAGGGGTCCAAATCCCCAAACATCTGACTTCCCAGTGTTGCCAACCTATTTACTATGATTTTTTTAAAAATCCTTCCATTACGTTAGACATAGCAGCACGAAACTTGGCATAAACTTTATTCGAAATAATAGAAAAGTACTGTGTGTTTTCCCGTACGTAAGCACTGCAGTTGTGAGTGTTTTTTAATAAAAATCATTGCTTGTGTACCTAAAATGTTATCAAGGACCGGAGCCTTCGCGATTGCCAGTAGATTCGCAGCGCTAACTTGTTTAATTATTGTGCTTCCCCTGTTATAATTAAATACTTAAAAGTTGTTTCTTTATATAGTCTATTGAAAATAACATTTAACCTTGAACAAATTGCACAAAAACGATTCCAATCGCATTCAGCGTATAATAAATTACCTTTGAATATACTCAAAGTTCGACAAAATTCTTACACAGGAAAAGTAGAGTTCCAATATGGCCGCCGGCGTAAGTCTAGTGAAATTATTTCATTTTTTTCACCAGCTGAAGAACTAATTGCAACAGACATGAAACCAACTCCCTCTATAGTAAAAAGTGTGAGGAGACCCGATTCTGAAGTGTCTACCACTTTCTAATCGAAACTGACCCTTAAAATTGAAATATATAATAACTTGGAACCAGTGGATTCTATATAAAAAGTGAAGATAACCCAAAATACGAGAGCATTAAATTTTCTAAAGGATGGTGTTTGTTTCGTAGCTTTATCATAATTAGAAATTTTTAATTATTTGATTCAATATTGAAAGTTAACGAAATAACTGTTTCCTGCCACAAAGAATTGTAAATACATTAAAAACTAAGTACTTTACGATCTAACACTACTGGACCAATTTTATAGCTTATACTTTTGTCTTGAAATGTTTTTTGTTGCGTGTGTATAGCTTCAGTGGTTCCGGAGATATGTAAGTTTAACTATAGTCATGTGTAGGGCCAGGATTCTTAAGTTTTAAACTATTTTGTTCCTTGCTAACTAACTGTGATATTTTAACATAATTATGCGTTTCATTATAATGGGAGCCACATAGCTGACCCTTAAAAAACTTAAAAATGGCTAAATAAGACGTTAAAACCTAAAAATGACAACTCTTATTATATATTTAAGTTAAAATAATACGGTAAAAATATCTAGCAAATTAAAAGTACATATTATGTTTCATATTTAACTACAATAACAGTTATTTCTGAACAAGAATTGCAATGTTGACTATATACTCCACAACCATAAGGACGGTGTAGCATGGCGCGGTGAGTTACAAAGACGGGGTGTAATGGTTGAATGTCAAAGAGTTGCCGACATTAACCATTTGAATAGGACGATAATACTAAATGCCCAGCATAGCAAAGGCTAAAACTGCTCTTTAGAATAAGAGCATAACTTCATTCGCTTTTAGGTAGATTTCGAAGAAAATATACCTATTGAGATCGGTACGATATGAAAGTGTATATATATATATAT
>JAGDQP010002810.1:68598-100274 GCA_022664845.1 Lepisma saccharinum
AACCCATTGTTGTATAGAATACACAGCCTAAACCGCTGGGGCTATTGAAATCAAATTTGGCATAAAGGTACAACATCACTTTTTGATTATGAAAATGTTACCTAATGAGTTCAAAGACGCCATCTTGGATCCAAAATGGCGGACCTAAAAATCCATTTTCCACACCGTTTGAGCTAGAGATACGAAATTTGGCATAAAGGTGCATTATGACGAGTAGCTTAGGGAAATATCACAACATTTGGGAAAAGTCGCCATCTTGGATCCAAAATGACCGCCCAAAATCCCATTTTGCACACCGTTTGAGCTGGATAAATGAAATTTTACTTGAAGTTGTACTATCACAAGTAGGTCACGACAAAATAAGAAAACTTTCAAAAAGTCCTCAACTTGGATCCAAAATGGCCGCCCCAAAAACCCAATTTCCAAATCATTGAAGGTAGAGAAACGAAATTTTTAATGAAGGTGTATGACCAAGAGTAGGTTACAATAAATGGGGCAAATCTTCCCTTTGGGGGCGCAGCCAACCGTGGGAGGGTGAAGATGTACTCCGTGGTGGTGTAGTGCTGCAGGGAGATTTTGGTTAAGATAAAGGATGCGCATCCTCTCAAAAGCACTGAAGTTGGGGAGCGAGCCCCGGCTCCCAGCGAAACTTCGAAATCTACCTCATCCTGTAGGCCTACCGAAAGGGATTTTTTTAAACTGGAACTGTCTTAAGCCAACTTTTTTAAGCCAATGTTAGTGATCTTCCAGCAGCTATTCAGTGTCTGGAGTCCGCATCTCTACCACTAAAAGATGCAATAGAAATAAATGACAATTTCAAAGAAAGAAATACAAGGGCCAGTGGGCATAGCCTGTTCATTAAAGCTCACCATGATTCTGCAGCGAAGCCAAGGGTTTGCAATGATGAAAAACGTATCTGCAGTTCTCGAATGGGAACAAATTACAGAGGATTTACCGTGGGGGCCGGCAACAGTGGCTTCATGGTGTCTAGAGAGAACATTTTCTTCCTGTAAGAGTGTCTTAAAAGACGACAGGAAACACTACCATTATGCATCAGAGAAAGAAACATGTGTTCTTTATTAATGTTAAATATGCAATCAGTTTTTAGCATACACGTACCAGTTCGGAGATACATGTGTGACATTATATCCGGTAAAGGGAATTTTCACTCGCGGGCCCTCACAAGGGCCACGCAGTGCCGATTGCGACCGGGCACGTCCACGGGTTGCGGATAGTGGGAAGGTCCCCAGATATGAGGGCCAGCTGCGAAATAAGCAGGGAAACCTGGCGAATAAGCAGTCGCGGACAATTCGGCTAAGGGAGACAACCCTGTCAGAAAATCACTGCTGCTTTGCAGTTGGTAGATTGGTCTACAAAGGCTAGGGGAAGAGAACCCCAACAGAAAACTCCTGGTTCTACAGGTTGGGGGTTGGACGATCCCACTCCGCGAAAACTACACAAGTTAGGAAACCAAAAAATGAACCTCGGACGGATGGATCTATGACGTCGACCAGGGCGATCTGAATGGTAATGGTAATAGATCGAAGAAGAGAATGAAAGACATGCCTAGCCACGTGGAACGTAAGAACCATGCTACAAGCAGGAAAGATAAATGAAATAGCAGAAGAAGTATTAAAATATGGGATTGAGATTACAGCATTTCAAGAAATAAGATGGAAGGGATTTGACAAGATCGAGAAGAAGGAGCATACATTATTCTACAGCGGAACAGAGGACAACAATGGGCAACGGGGAACTGGATTCATAGTATAGTCAATACTAAAGAAGAACATACAATAAAAATAGTAATAATCCCTATCAACCTTTTTGATACAGACAACCTGTTACAAATCTGATGGCACTTGAGCATAGATTTTGGTACGTGGCCAAGTTTCTTGCAGTGTGATGCCAATTGCAGTGTTATTAAAAGGACAAAACGGAAAGCACAGCCTGTCAATACTCCATCACGGCGAGTGACACTGACGCAAAGAGCAAGACATAAAATCACCCTTTTGGGATAAAGGGAGTTGAATGTTTTGTCCACTGTACTTACTACACCTCCTGTCAATACGTCATGAAAACCCTTGAAAGACCATCTACATGAGAGGATCTACTTGCATGATATTCGAGAAAGGTAGCCAGATTTGGTACACGCACTCTGATTGTGAGCTGGAGAATTGTGGATTTTCTGCAAACGAGTGCTACCGACATACTTGCAGCAATAGTTTTTGACATTAATTATTCCGATAAAAGGCCTATGCAGCAAGCGAAACCTCACGAAAATGTTGTATTGCATTCCACTTATGTTTTAGATATCTATCAGGTTCAGTAATATAGAGCAGCAAAGAGAATCTCAAGTTGTGCAGTATATTGATTAATAAGGCACATTTTGTAACAAAGGAAGTGAGTGGTAACGACACCGATTTGCAGTCAAGTACTCCAAACATCACTTTACGTTGTTGAATTGATAGTGACAAAATTCACTGCAAATCAAACGTTTTCTGACTTGAAACACAAAATGTCTTTTTTCTCGAAAAATTAAAACTGAGGGATACGCTGTTTTCCCACTAAGCACCTCAATTGAATCGTCACATGCAAAAAGGTAGCAAATATGTTGAGAAACTGACTTTTGTGGGGCAATCAACTCGTGTAGGTAGATACACAACCTGTGCCAAAAGGTTCCTTGTGGGTGAAAAAAAAAGAGAGTACAGAATTCGTGAAAGATGCAAAAAGGTGACATGTGCAGCACATATCACCTTTTTGCAAAGTTCGTTGAGTGGAACCCATGGAATCACGTTGTGTTTGCTGATACTGACAATCGTTACGAGTTGAAATAAAACGTTCGGAACACTATTCACAGTCTAGCTTCAATATCGCGTTGCATTCCGAAAAAAATAAAGAGGAAGATACACAGTAAGATACGAGGAACATAATGCACTTAATAAATATACTTAAGAAATAGTCGAGTCAAGTTAGAGTTTCTGTTGGAATGAATAAAAACGAAAATAATTCCTGGTTCCTGTTCATATAGCTTAACATACTAGAAATCTACATTCTGACCCTTACACCATCAGCCGCCATGTGGGCCGCGGTGGTCAAATGGTACAACGATCAACTCTGGTGCTACGGGTCGTCGGTTCATTCCTGGTGGAGAAACGCCGTGTGGGTGAGTTTTCTCGGGGTACTCCCGTTTCCTCCCACTTTCTTCCTTCCGCCAATTCATCCCATCATCATCCATCTAGCCTGAACCAAAGTTGCCTAAAAAGACTTTAAATTAAAAAAAATCAACCGATTCATTGGAAAATGCCGTCTTGAATAAAGTTTTTCAACATTTATGCGAGAATAGTGCAAGTTACAAAAACCATGTGTACAACAAATTAAAGAACAAAAAAATAGGCATCTTTGGTCCTTTTCATTTCTTTTTTAATACTATGACGTGACAGGGGCTGAATGAAAAGAAATTTCGCTGCAGAATCACTGACAGATATTTGAATATTTTTACGCACACAATGAAAGATGCAGAAGTATTAGTTAACAGTGAATGTACATAGGAAAGTCCATAGGAGCAGAACTATATAAAGGTGACACGGAAGCACGTCATATATATTGTTCTCATACAATTTCGCTTGAAGTTCGGCAGTGAAGCACAGCATATTTCTCTTTGAAGTCCGTTAGATGGTAATCTTTTTACAACCTTTTCATATTGTCCAAATAGTTTCTGATTCTGTTATGGACAAATTAAGATTGTTAACAATATTTTGATATTCTTTGAAGCCGGTCAAAATTAAATGATCGCATTCTGAAGATGCTGCAGGTATTTGACAACAACCAGAAGATAGGCGGACGAAGAATGATATCTGACAGAAGTAGTAGTAGTCTGAACGCTGGGTGCGTTGCACTTAGATGCAAATGTTGAGGGCATAAACAAGGAAATTGATGACATAAACCTCTGAAAATACCTTATTTTGGATAAAAACTGTTGAGGAAATGACTTGTCCGTAGGACGCTGAAAAGCTCCTTCGGCTTTCACTACTCGCCCTTCATAAGTGCTACAAGAATTAGATGTAGCCCCGACGGTGGTAGGCCAAGACCACTGGACCGGGCCACCCTAGTTTCTTATCGGGGCATTGGAGGTGCTAGGAGAATTTTCGTAGTTACTTACACTCATGCAGATGGCGTTGGAGATGAATGGAAGGTAGCAGATAGCAGAAATAGTAGTCGTGGAAGATTGCACGCTAAATTGCAGTTCCGAGTAGAAGTTGCAGTTAGCTTGCGCTGGCAGTGCTTTCCAATACAAGATTGTTGTAGTAATTAATTAGGAGGAAGAGGTTAGAAGTAATTATAAACAGTTGAAGTGCATTCAAGAGTAATAGAAGAAATATTCCTAGTCAAAAGCATAGTACCTTTAGTAGAACGGAAGTAAAGTAAGAAGTAATTACAGAAGATAGACATTAAAGCTGTAGCAGAAGAGTCATACCTGTTAGCCATAAAGTTATGTTCGTGTCGATAAGTGACAAGTAGTAAGGAAGAGGACGCCATAACGATTCTCCGAAATGCAGAGACGAACTTGTAAGCGAATTAATTGTTTTAGTGCATTCTAGTGATTTGCGTATCGTCGTATGGAACTGTATTCGACTCGAACTGTAGTAAGCGAAAGTTATTTTATCCGTCAATAGTATTCGAACTGTATCATAGTGAGAAACTTAGTTTAGCGATGAGGAAGATTCTGCATTTTGAACTATAGTGTGACATTGTTAAGATAACCGACGAGATAACTACCATAGTACGAAAGTAAGGAGCCTAGTAAATAGCGAGAACACATTACAAAAACAAAAAGCTAACTAGCGTCATACAGTATTACAATCGAACTAATCACAAGGAGACTTGTCGTGACGTGAGATAAGAATTTAGTGTGATAAATACGTTACTACAGCGGAGAAACCTAATAAACGAATATTTTTTCCTTGTCAACTTTGTTTTAGGAAGTATACAGATAATATTACATAGTTATACGTACACAGGGAGAAACCACTTCGTTCATAGACTGTTTCGAGAAACTTCTAAGTCAAGTGAATTATTTCATACAGGAGAAAAGCCATATTTCTTTATCAGAAATGGAACAGTGAGATTAATCTTTTACATATATGTTTAACAGTTCCAAAGCGAGAGTAGTGAGTGATGTATTGGAACTGAACATTTCCTATACAAAGTTTGTTTTATCCATATTCGTTATTCAGAAATATAATAATAGTCGTGCACTGTTGTATTGAGAAGAACAACTGTAAACTCTTTTTAATAAAGATACACGAATAGTCCCAGATGTATTCAAAAGATTCGCACAATAAATACGTTTTGTTCATTTACAATCAGCTTTACTCAAACCTACGTTGGTTATAGGAATAAGTGAATTGTTGAATGCATTAATATTCGTTTCGTCACTATTTAAGACATGGAGAAGATTTCTTTCTATATTTTTGTATTGAGTTTGCCAGGGACTAAGCTGATAAAGGATACTATCCGCATCAATTTGCTTGGTGTAACTGAGGAAAAACCCTCTGTCAGGATGGTCGGCCGTTGGTATTGATTATTTATCATGAAGACGAGGTATTTTCATCCCTTTGCAGCAAATACCTATAATAGTAGTACACGGAAAATATGGTAATTTGCAAAAAGGGGGCATGTACACAAAATTTAAATGCTTTTGTACGCCACAATGGGAGCTAAATTCAATTTCAAACCTGTTATTATTATCATCATCCAAGATGTATATAAAAACGAAATGTGTTTCGTTTTTTTCGCATTTACATTTGTAAGAGCTATTCAGGTTTTTATGTTTCCTATAGATTTTTTTATCACAGTCACCTTGCACATGACGATTCAATTAAACACGTTATTCTTTGTTAGATAAGATAAAATGAATTTTATGGGCGGTAACAGCACTATGGGTTACGCCCGTCCCGATACGGGGAAGCCCCTAATTTTTGTCACGTCTAAACTTAGCTGTTATTTGGTTAAAATAAGAAAACTAAAACAGAAAAATCATTAAAAAGCTGAAGGTGTAAAAGGTCTCCAGAAAACACGGGTGTAAGTGGCCAGTATAACAATTAATAAAAGCTAAAGATGTATAATGTCTTTAGCATAAGTTAAAAACGTGAAGGCTGTAAATGGGTCTTCACAAATAAAACAATTATAATACATAAAACTTAACAGCTAAGGGACATAATCATCTCAGAGAGACGGAGATAAACCTGTCCCACGAACATACCTAAAAACTCTCCGCAACATACCTGGTTCATCCCCTAACAATGACGCCATGTCATTGGGGATGTTATAACGTTGTCTGAGATGATTATATCCTGGACAATCTAAAAGGACATGACGAATACTTAAAACTACATTGCAATTCTTGCAATGTGGTGGGTCCAATCGTCGTAACAGATATCCGTGTGTCAGGCGACTGTGGCCTATACGTAGGCGACATAAAATTACTTCTTCAAGCCTACTATCTCGGCAAGATGATTTCCATGGAGCAACAGTTACCTTAATTTGTTTCAATTTATTAACAGCAACGTCATCCCATCGTCGCTGCCATTCATTCATTGTAACTTGCTTATAATATATCAACATGTCCTGAAATGGGACCTGCGGAATATCAATGTTAGCTCCTAAAGAGGCTTCACGAGCTGCTTCGTCTGCCAATTCATTACCATGGATACCAACATGACTTGGTAGCCACGAAAAGACTACCTCACCAGCGGCAGAGCAGATGGCGTGTGTCTTACATAGGATATCTTGCACGAGCGGATGCTTAGAATACAGATTGTCGAGACTTTGAACAACACTTAGCGAATATGTACAAACAAGGATGTGGTTGACACCACGAACCAGAATAAAATCCAAAGCCTTCAAAAGGACATATAATTCAACAGTAAAAATACTAGCTTTGGGATTAAGACAAAATTGGTGGGCTTCCCCATTTATAACAAACGCACATCCAACAGATTCTTCTGATTTGGACCCATCGGTAAAAAGAGAGATAAATTCGGGTACTGACTCTGCATCTCACGAAAACGCTGCTGGAACTCGATCATAGATGTCTCCGATTTATTTAATGTTGACAAGAAGACGTTATTCTTTGTATCTTGAAAATTGATCTAAGGATTTTGAAGAAAATGTGTGAATGCACCGTTCTTTGGGTGCAAGAAAGCTATTTCGTTTGGCTCTTTTCGCGGTGATTTCTACGAACTAACGAAGCAGTAACTGTTTTTATTTCCTACGTGTTATCGCAGGCAGAGCATAGGATGACTCTATTAACTCAGAGAAGTTAGAAATCTTATTTAGAGATCTGTACGTTTATACGCCTGATAAATTGAGTACAAGAAAGATGCCTGATAGACACCCTATAGAATAGCCTTTACATTATTAACCTCGATCAGGGTTTCTCAACATCGGGGTCGGGGGTTGTGTGCGAGGGGGTCGCGAGCAAAGGAGTTTCACGATAGTATAATTAGAATATTTATTACCAAATACAGCAAATCAACCGTCATGTTTTCACAAAAAAAAGAAGAAAATATTACACAAAATAAAAAAGGACAAAAAGATTTAAAACGTTACGAAAAAATACACAAATTTACTATGTTAGTACGAAATCTGAGCCTATTTGATTTAACCAGTTTCAAAATGTCGAGTTCAAATTTTTGTGATACACTTTATCAAGTCATTTTCATTGAAGACTTAGGTACCCATTCTTGTCCTTAAAAAAATACCATGTTTTCAATATACAAACTCTTTTTAATTCGTGTAACTCAGAAACAGACCGGTAAAAACGAAACCTTTCAAGATATTTCCATGAAATTTTCTACAATTGCTCACAAAACCCACGTTTGATACTGTGAAAATAATTTTCCAAAACATTTTTTTTAAACCTACATTTGGGGGTTCAAACTAAAAAGTGATGCGAGGTTCACTTTTGACTTTGAATAACAAAAAGGGGGGATTAAAATTTAGTTTAGGAAATTTTTTTGCACAGTGTCAAAACTTCAAGGTTTTGTAAGCAATTGTAGAAAATCTCGTGAAAATATCTTGAAAATTTTAGTTTTTATAGGTCTGTTTCTGTTTTACACGAAATTAATAAACAGTCTGTATATATGGGGGGAGGGGTTGAAGCCTTCAGGAGGCTATTTAATACAAAATGAAACAAAACCGCTTATTACAAACAAGAAAATTACTTTTGGAGGTTGCCACGCAGAAGGTACAGTATAAGGGGGATGCAGCATGAAAAAGGTTGAGAAACGCTGACCTCGATGACTATCAGTTTACAGTCTTTGTAAACACCATGAAAAAATAAAACAACAATCAGTCTTCCAGATATTCATACTAAAAGAAAAAGAATGAAGTGTTAAACAGTACAAGAATTATAGCAGTCCCTCCTCTGTCAAAATGTCAGCGCACTGCTGCAACAACATGGTATACGTTGTGGGGCTGTCTATTACGTATTTGAAGATAAATACGTTGCTTAATAACGGTCTGTATAATATACCTGTGCAAAGTCATGAAAAATTCTAAATTTCATAAACAAAAAGGTATAACAAAACCTCTAAGTGAACCAGAATCTTATTTTAAGCTAATGCGTTTATGGAATTGGACAATGTAGTAACTTTTGTATATTTTGACATCTTAAATATATATATTCGGAGTACCTTTTGCTGTCAACACGTTGTGGTGCCAAATTCAAAAATCTTATGGGAACTCATCTTTTAACATTAGTTGACTGGTTACATACGTAAATTTCTCATACTTTCATTTTGTTATGTGCTCAAAAAACAAAGTAGTGACCAGCATGCTGTTTCAATTTTGTTTTCTCTTTTCTAAATTGTTCTTAATTTCAACAAATCTTGCAAATGAACATTAGATAAATATCATGTCATTAAGTGGTCGGTACTATTTTCCTCTTCTGTTTTCTTGTTTGTGAATTGCGATGTTAAAAATTTGCAACAACTTTCATAAAAAAAAGGGAGGATTCTAATTCACGGCATTTTTAATTTTCTAAAGGTAAGCAAGCGTATTTACGTATAAATAGAACTACTGAAAAAGTCTTTTCCACAGTAGAAGAGCCAGAGTACAAAACGAACACAGGGGGTCACAAATTCTTACTGAAATCAAAAGAAAAGCGTAAATGAGTCCCGATCTAATTGAAAGAAAGAATAGTGTATCAATGCAAGAAAATAAAAGGAAGATCGACTAGCGGGTAGTGCTGGTTTGGACTAGAAAAAAAAAACAGATTTAGTGTTAGGTAACCCTAACAGTATGGTGGTTACTAGGATCAACATGTATGTTTGATGGCCACGAAAGTTGTGTGAGCCTGTTTGAGTACAATAGTATAGACTTTAGGCTTTGTATCAAAAATTTCCATAAGCCTGTTTTTAAATAATCCAACGCATTAATATTTTTATGCAAAATAAAAGTTAAAAATTAAGAATATTTCGGAGAAAGATCACTTAGCTTTTTATATTCATTCGCTTGTCGAAATTCAAAACTTTGAAAACTCCTGATCAATATTATCATGTTCTTTATGCCTTATTAGATTTTGATAGTTTTCGGGATTAAAGTTATCTTGTGAGACAAATTTACATTTAAAAAAAACACCATTTCTGCTCGGAAAACTGCATAGGAAGTAGACTAGGTTTTGTTTATTTTCGAGAATTTTTGATTCGGAATGTGTTAGTTATGATCCTAGGCTCCTCCTGTGAATTTCATTAACTATTGTCGAACTGAAACGTTTCGGTATATTATCGTTAGAGAGGCTCTTCTGAATTTCTCGCAGTCCTACTTAAAAATTACAATACTTTTGGGAAAAGGGATTTTTTTTTTTTAATGTTGCATTATCTAAACTTCGCTGCTTCTTTTAACAAGACTGCATTCATGTGTAAAAGAAAAAAACAACTGGAGATGCTTGTACACAAACCATTGCATGTTGTATATGGTTGGTGGATAACAAAGGAAAACCCCAAAACGCTTGACCCTGTCCATCTCTTTGGACACGAGCATTTAATTTGCAGTTTTCTTACCCTTTGTTAGATTATCAAAATTTAAAAAGAGAAAGAAAATAAAAATAAGAATAGGATGAATGCCGGAAAAGAAGAAAAACAGAATGCGTGTTGTTGTTTGGTTACATGGTCCCGTATTCAGAGGGCTGCTTTTCTCTCTCTCACACCATTTGTTGTGACCGGAAGTTCCGACATTTTGTCTGCTTTCGCGTGTGCACGGATGGACTTTTCCCACAATTTGTAGCATTTTTCAAATCACTTTTTCTGACAGTTTGTATTGCGGAATCGTGCATTTTAAGGGCATGTTTAATTGAAAAGCGTTATTTAGGAGGAAACAGTGACATTGATGGCTGAATGAGAGAGGAAAGGATTTGATTGGGAAAATACACCCGCAGATATAAAATACATATGTCCTACTTTCGCTTGAATTGGGAATGGTATTTGGCTAGGGTTGCCACATGTCCTACTTTGGAAGGACATAGCCTTGTCTTTCTTTGGCGAATGTAATGTGCACTTTGCAGCTCAGTTAATTAAAAGCAATAGACTAACAACTCTTTTACTCTTTTGCCAGGCTAGTGCCACATGTTGATAGCCTTTAACGCGTATGAAAATGTGTACGAAAGTTATCCCACAAAAACGTTAGAAGTTAAAAAGCAAACAACAAGTTGCAGTGTTTCTTCCAAAGGGGTGACCGGGAGGGTATTACCCTCCCAGACTGAGTAAATCACTCCCAATTAAAAACAACAAATTTTGTAACAAGGCGTTTGTCCTCTTGTACCCCCTCTAAAGATCTAAAATACCCCTCAGAACATTTTTCCTGAAAGAAACACTGACAACAAGTGATCAAAAGATGGCTGGTCCATTTAAGTTGGTCAAAAGATACTTGATAACTGTTTATTACGTAAATGTCTTTTTAAAAGTGCTTAAGTAACACAAATTGTTAACAAATTTGAAATAAATCGAGAGACCAAAAAAACAAACAAGAAATACAGCTTAATAAATAAGGTGTTGTCCAACCAAACATGTATTTAGATAAGCATTTGACAGATGGAAGCACTTCTGGTCTTCTAGCTCGTATTCCGCTTGTTTTTGTTTATGAGCTTCGGCTTCGTAGCTTGTTGGATACGCTGTGGATCTGCTTTCGTGCTTGTTGCGTCATAATTTTGACCGACAAGCATGCCGTCTCTGTAAATGGTGTTGTTTGTAGGATGTTCTTTTTATCTTCATTAGTTCTAGAACTGTAATTTTGTTGGTGAATGTCTCATTCTACTGTGAAAAATGCTATGTAGAACATTTACCTTCTTTTTCGTTCTTTGTCTGTTTCCACTGTTTACAAAATGGTGCACAAGATTTTGTTCAGTATACGCGTCCCTTCTGATATTGCCGATAAATTTCCACTTTATAGGCCCTATTGTAAATAAAGGATCTCTGGAGATCCTATGCTACCTGTTTATGGTGCAGAACTCGAGAGGTTCCAATCCAAGATGTGTGTTTACATGTCTCCTAAAGGCCAAGATTGATATAAATAATTTAAGGTGGATCATCGACCATGAGTGATATATTCTTACTAATTTGTCCTTCAATCTTTCACTTTTATGAACTTTTACTCTACTCTACATCAAGCGAGGAGGTACGGTGATAGCCCACAGGCTTCGGTTCCGATAGGTTTTAGGTTCGAAAAGTAATGCTGGTACATTCATTAGACCAGTAGTTCTCACGCCTTTAAATCTCCCGGCGCATTGTTTGGTAGTGTGTGATATTAATACATAATACATACAGCACTGCGCTGGTAAACAACCCCATATTTATCATTGAATTATATTGTATCAAAATTATGTAATAATTGACTCAATAATTTTAACTACTCCAGTTCGTATTACAACCGGGTTGGAGTTACTGGCCACCCACCAGGCGCCTCCCCAGGTGGCGGATAGGGAAATGCCGACCAGATATGGTGGGTACCGGATACGTACTCGATGGTGCAACACGGTTTTAATACATGTCTATACTCCAATCGAGGTGGCTAATGATAACGACAAAGATAGATTTTATGAGGAGCTAGAAAGGTTGTTTGATCGATTACCGAAATATAATACGAAAACAATGTTAGGCGATTTCAATGTTAAGGTAGGGAGGGAGGAGAAATATAGACCTACTATATGCAAACAGCCACGATGGCTCAGTTGGTAGAGCGCTCACCTCTGGTGCTAGGGGTCGTCGGATCGATCCCTGTTCATGCCATGTGGGCTTTGTGGTGGACAAACACCGTGTGCGTGGGTTTTCTCGGGGTGCTCCCGTTTCCTCCCACTTTCTTCATTCCACCAATTCATCCCATCATCATCCATACGGCCTCAGCTATAGTTGCCTAAATGCCGTAAAATAAATTCAATTCCGAAGGATCAGGGGGTGCACGTGGAGTCCCTCTGACTCTTATACCACATTCTTTATTTCACATTCCAGTTGCAATCTCATCAATAAAGTATGGAACCGTCATTAATATTCTATTTTTTAATGTCCAAACATAACTTCACCTAACGTCAGACAAATGGAACCTCAGTGTGAGGTCACCTACCTGCGTCTAGGTTATTACATTATATAGATGACTTGAACCCTCTATTCTATTCTATAAAGTTCTTTTATTACTTTTCGATATTTATATTTCATGCATTTGTTCCATTTTACAACTGTTCACTTTAATATTGTTCCATTTTTAATGCCAAAGATTATGCTATGTTTAAAGTTTGCTATATAATCCATAACTTTTGAACTAAATATTGTACAAAACCAACATGAATAATGCAATATATATGTGTGTTTGATAAAATGCCTAAAGGCGTACAAATACAATTTCCAACTACATAAAATGGATCTTTTTACATAGAATCAATGTATCACTAATAAATATAGTAATACAGAAAATTACGACAATTATAAAGAATATTCTTGATGTTATTTAGATTGTATTTTAATGTCTGTTTGAAATAAAATGAATACATGGAACTAATTTCATATGGCGGAATGTTCAAAACCACCTCAAACCGAGGTTATATAAGAACGTTTAATCGCATGTAGTTTCACTTCATCTGGGATTCTGGAACCGTAGGGATTCAAAGATCGAATAAAAGGTTACTTGTGTCCAATTGTTTTCTTTACCCTTGTTCTTCTTGTAGATCTCTCCGATGTTGTTCCGATAAAGGGCACCACACAGTGGATTCCTTGCGGGTTCACTATATTTACAAGTAATTATAGGTTGCCGTTCTATTAACCCTGTTTTTTTCTTAACTTTTTCAAATTCCACATCTTGAACCAGCAGTACTGCCTGGTCCATATTCGCACCTTTCACATCCGGTTAAAAGTCAAAGTACTTCTGCGAGACTATTGACAGCCAAACAATTCATCAGAAAAATTTACTTGTATTTGGATGTAGCGGAAACCCTACTTATGAAATATTCTACGAGGGTTATTTTTTAAATTGGTGAGCTGTAAAAATTAAACATGAGTAACATAAAAATGTTAAAATTATACTAACTTACGTATTTATGGCAGTTTTTCAGATAGTCTGAACGCATCCATGCGCTTGTCTTAGTGGGACACTAGTTTATGTATCTCCTCCCCAAAGAAAGTTGCGGTCTGACTGATAAGCATCATCATGGATTGGACAGCCACACTAAAAATAGAGAAAAATAGAAAAATATCCTGAGGTTAAATTCTGACCTTATAAATTATTGGCGAAGCAATGAGCATTCCTTTTTCTCGCAGTATGCATACGAATTCTATATATTTCTTTAGAGTATGGAATGCAATTTGCTGCAAATCGTTGCAATACATCCTTGTTACAGTTGCAATATAATATGCGTTATGGAATCGTCTATGTAAGGTGCCACTCAAAAGGACCTGTAAAGGTGCCACTCAAAAGGAATCATCGCAAGCCACATCCTTTATTCTTGCTTAGAGTTTTACAAAAAAAATCCTTTGTATAAACCGTATGAGTTTGACTTTTATCAAGTATCATAATACATATTTTAAATTATTTCCTGCATAATAGCAGCAGAAACCTTACTGGAACCAAAACTCATATAAATCTCTGATATGTAGAGAAACCACCAGTAGGCGATGAAAAAATTGATAAACTAATTTTACCTTTATTTTTTCCACTAACATTTATATAAATTACAACCGCAACCTGAGCCTTAGATGCCTAAAGGCCACAAAGAAAATTTCAAATTCAAAATAAATGACAACCACTTATTACTGAATGAAAGGACGTATTTAAGGGGAGAAAATGGAGTTTTATGGAAAATTTGTATAGTTTCAGGCTTAATTATATATATATTTAATATATATTCCATGCCCAGACATACCTTCGACCCCCCCCCCCCCCCCCCCCCCACCCGGAAACCCATGGATCCATCTCAAAACCAACTTCTGGATATGTACCTGGCTGAATGACTTGCGAGGTCAACACGACTCGGGCTTACGAGTGCACAAGCAATGGGTTCAGTCACTTATCTTAAAATTAGATTTTATTGTTATAACCCTTCCTATTTCTGCAGTTAACTGCTTTGTCTTATTTAATGCTGTCATTGAATATGTTTTCATCCACATAAAGTATTGCCATTTGCCTTTCACAAATATATTTCGTAATGCATATATCAAGTCATGCATATCGCTATATTTTAGTACCTAATAGTAGCGTTCATATAAGGTAAAGGCACCAGTTCTCGGCATGTTAAAGTGGATTTTGCAGAAAATTCCTTCTATAGATCAATGTATAAAAAACAACCCTACTTTTTTCACTTCATTAGCAACTTCAGGTCTCGTGCGATAATGTAATAGCATAGATCTATTCGGTTATTCGCATTATAGTGATAGAATGACCTTCCTTTACAACCCTAATTTTGCTCCAGTAGTCGTCACTCTAAATTTTGCTGTTCTCCTATGCACCAGTAGTCGTCACCCGATGTACTACAAACATTCGTTCGGAAAATACGTATGATATCATATTTTTTCATCTTCACTGGATGTAAACCTGGCAAAATAAAACGTGCTTGAAAGGAAAGAAGCACAGAGGGCTTGCTAGAAGGTTATCAGAAAGTCTTCTAAAAAAAACTGAGTTGACTTCCGGTAGAAATTTCAATTTTGAATTTTACTGACGGCTACTCCAAAGAGTGAGGCTATCACCATGATTTTTTTTTATAAATTTAACATCACATTAAATTAAAATTATCATTTTCTAGAGCAAAAATTTTAAGTAACTATTTTTCACCTGTAATCGTCACCCGTGACGAGCATTAGTGCAAAGTACGTTTCACTTGCTCCAGTAGTCGTCAACCCCCAAAGCAGAGAAAGTGACAGTCAAGGCATGCAAACTTATAATCCGGTAATTAATTTGATCATTACAGAAGCATTTTATGCACATGTAAACATCAGGTACTTATACGTAAAACTTCAATGCTTATTTTTATGTCCACTTGCTTAACACTTTTTAATAACAAAACCATGGAAATAGCAGGAAACACAAACTTTCCACCCAAATACAAGACATTTTTACTAAGCGAAGTGACGCAATAAGCATATTAATGGTGTCGGTTATGTGCCGGGCTATGACTACTAAATTGGTCTATTTTTTGTTAACAAACGATGAAAGGTTTTCTTATTGTTATATGTTAAGTTAAAACATGACGACCACTGGAGCAGTGACGAGAACTTGTGCCTTTACCTTTTTTTTATTCATTCGTCTGTATAACCCTAACCCTTAACTATTGATCTTAATTTTTGCAGAAAATTTGCGGCTTAAACACGGTATTACCTAATAAAATATAATACTTGCTTGAAGACAATGTAGGTGCAATGCTTATATCTTATAATCTTTGCAACATCTTGTGAGAGAGAAATATTCGTTTTGCTTGTTGCTAATCCATCCATCGAAACTTAGAGATAAAAGGATAGAATTAGTGATACGCATCCTCCCTACCGTTCTTTCAATATATCTTTCTTCTGGTTAATCCTCTGACCACAAACACTCCTGCATTTCTACATTTATCAGTTAGTGCTGAAAACGAAGAGATTATTTGTTAATTTGGCTTAGACTTAAATGTATTGCATTCTCTAATTAACTTTTGTGTGTGTAATCTTTACCTCTACTGAATGTGACTTTATCGGAATCAGCGCATTATGAAAAATAAATTTTTCATTTCCAAAAAATATAATGTTTAGGAAATGAATCAATGTTAAGAAAGTTGGTGACTTCTTTCTATTCTTCCGAGGGAAGAGGGGGGGGGGGGGGTGGAGATGGATTCAAAAGTCGTTTACGCAAAGGATAATTGGATGTTGTTTCCATGCGAAAAGAGAGAGAGATTAAAGTCTTAATGAAGATGTCACCCAAAGAAACAGATCTATTTTTTTTTAAGTAACAACTAAATTTATTTTTCTTCAGTATACAACAAAACTTACTTCAAAAGTTTCTGTTTTATATCTAAGACAAATTTAAAGCTTTAAGACTATCAGATATAGAAATGTTTGAATGGTTTTGATATGTTGTCATCTGATTCCAATAGCTTATTGATAAGATGTTTAAAACCGATGTACATAGAAGATTTAGAGGAGTACAAAATGTTGATTTCAAGACAGTAAAAGCTCATACGAATGATTGTAATCTACACACACACACACAAAAAAAAATCTAAAAAAATCATTGAAAATACGATAGATGAGACAATGATCATGAGATACGAGAATTTTTATCTTCTTCTATGAAACTTAATGCTGTGTAAACCTGTATATCTTATCTTCTGAACCTGACCAACATAATTTATACATAGATTTATTACACTAGCCAACAGATAGTATATGTTAGATACATTAAAATGTCCTTTTTGAAGATTTTGATGCACTGATTTCGAATCTAAAGTCAACATTTCTATGCCGGACGCCATTTCTTTTTCTATCTTGTTTTATGACATTGCTCTTTAAAATTCAATATAGCCCATTTTAACCTTATACACAATTGTTACTAAAGTGCCGTATTTAATAGTGTTAGTTACGTTAATGCAATCTGTATTGAAAATATAATGTTTAAGATTTGTCCCGAAATCACAAAATTGACCTTCCTTCTCTACTGTACGTACTCATGAAGCTGGGCTCCGCGAAAATTTTTGTCAAGGTCATGAACCGCAATGACAAAATTTCCCAGTTATTGAATAACAAACACATTGTAGAGCAGCTGACGCTAAGGTGAAGGATATTATATTTGTTGGTCCACAAATAAGGAGACTTCTTAATGATCCTGCATCTCAGGTAACTTGAATGAAGTATTGGTGGAAGATGTACAACCTTTAAAACGTGGTTGAAAGAAAATCTATTCAAAGAGCTGGTAGCGATGAAGTGTTTGTTATAAAATTTTGTAGAACTGAAGACAGCAGGAATGTCGCACGTCTCTCAATATTCATTCCTTACACTCCTATCTAAACTTTTACCTCACTAACCTTGACGTTGTCAGTGTTTAACATAGCGAAAGGCACCATAAGAAATTCTCAACTACTCAGAATCGTTATCTAGACAGACAGATCCCGAGCATGCTGGCTGCCTATTGCTGGAGTGCTCTTGAAGCCAAATACAGGCGAAAATCCACACGAAGTTCATTTTAGACGATTGCCCAATCCGTACTAAATATCGTTATGTATGGGCTTTTGGCTCAGGTCAGGATAGGATAGGTAGAGGAAGGGGAAAATGGGCAGGGCCTTACTTAAGGTACCATCCCTGCATTCGTTTGCTGAAACTGAGGGAAACAATGGAAAACCTCAATCAAGATGGTCAGCTGCGGGATTCGAACTCGCGTACCTACCCATTCCTGATTCGAAGTCAGCGACGTTACTTCTTGGTCCACGGAGACTGAGTACTACTACATATTGTGCAGAGACAAATGCCGCGTTAGAATGAGAGTCGTATTAACAGACAACTGTGCCTCATAGGTGTAAAAATATTTCAAATTAGCAATGGAAAATGTTATGAGAATCACCATTGGCTTTTCTGTTAACAATTAAGTTTAGATTTGTACCTCAGCATTGTTCAGAAATCAAAATATGCAATGTTACAAGAATGTGCGAGCGTAGCAACTTACACATGATTTGTCTATCACAATGAAACCACCACCGAGCTGCCGTAGCTCAGTGGTAGAGCGTTGGCGTAGCATTCAGGAAGTCGTCGGTTCAATTCCAGCGACAGACCATCCTAGCTGAGGTTTTTCCAGGATTTTCCCTCAGTGATACCAGGGATGGTACCTTCAACTTAGACCCTAGCCAACACCTACCAGCATCCTTTCCCTTCCTCTATCCCGGCCTGAGCCTTAGATGCCTAATGGCCATAAATAAAATTCAAATCCAAATACATGAAGACCACTGGTTGCCCGAGAGGCATGCATGTTTGCTCTCTGTGTGCATGGCCACGGATTCAGGTTTCCCGTAGGGCTCATCGAGCGGGTGCTTTGAAGCCCACTTTAGCAAAAGCTGCAGATCTCGACTTTAGAAATTCACAGGTTCATTCAGGGTGTTGATGACAGTAAATAAATTGTAAGTTACATTTTATACCTGATTGTTTTGTATGAGTTCAAAATATAACATTCAGTTCTAATGGCACAAAATAGTGTGTGTTGTTTTAATAATACACTATAAAAATAGGAGACACAACGCTCATCCAAAAAATGGAGGTATCTAAGCTGCCTCCACTTTTTGGATTATCCTACATTCAGCCAGTTTTCGGTTGAACGTTTTACTCTCTGTAAAATTTCAAAATGCGCATATATGTCTTTTCCAACGTATTTCATTGAAGCAGAACATTTTTGAAAGTAGAAAAGAAGAAAATGTAATGTTCCTTTAAAATTAAAAAAAAAAAAAGTTCAGGTGGTTGGGTTTCGATGCAAGGTGTAAACCCCCAACGGTGGACGTCAATTAAAACTGTATAACGCCTGTGCGTTGGGAGCCAATTATTGTAAAGGTCCCACACGTTGGACACTAAGAATTGTAAAGGTCCGCGGTGGAGAGCCAATTAATGTAGAGGCCCTACACTTTGTGGTGCCAAAAAAATGACAAGGTGAGGTGTCGATGCTAATGATATGCACGAAAATTTAGAATAAAGTTAATTAATTCCACCTCGACCTAATGATCTCTCACGCAAGTTATAATTTTTACTTTAAATTCCAAACAAGGGATTAGTGGAGGTTAACAACACAAAAGATCTCCAGTTTCATTTACTTTAATAGGGCGCCTTGAATTTAATTACAGAAATATTTATTACTGGAGAGGCGTGAGATCATCAATCAAAAATACAAAGAAGGTCAATAGACCACATATCTCGCCTTGGATATGTTACTCTCAGGGGTTAGTAGGTTACACATGACTGCAAGAATAGCAATGTAATTTCTGATGAAGTACTTTCGAAGCAAGGTGAAATAATTTCAGATCCACCTTCCGTCCGCATCAACCTAGGAAGCCTGAAAACATGGTAACATGTATGCTGCACTAAATTTACAGTACTCACCTCTGTGAAGAGCACACTCAGGATAGCACAGGTGACCATTGAAGAAGTGAAGATAAACGATGTAATTCCAATAGAGATACTTAATCAGATTTATTCCAAAAAAGGTTGATGACTTTAGAAAGAGTAGAGATGTATGAAAGACACTATTTACATACACTTAATAACAGGCATGATTTCTTTGTACCTGTTGAAATATTTACATTCACACAACAAACAACACTATTTTTGGTGAGCTCACTTCCATGACTTTTACCGGTAATTTTGAAACACACAATTTAGGTGACGTCACTAGATTGGAGTTACACTTAGAAATTGTTTATGTATATCCACAAGGTTACATTATCCGAAGGGAAACTTGCAGTGTTCATCTGAGTGGGGTCACTTGGGGTTTCACACGCTGGTAAAGAGTTCCAAGGATGGGACCTACAGTCCACAAGTTGAAAGTTCTGGAGCACACAAAGTTGTAAAAAAAAATGTTTTTTCCAGTTTTAGTAGCGCAACTGGTTATACTGTGACTTAGTAAAGGTTTTAGCGTTAGCACTCTTGTTGACCACGCGTAAGGTGACTAATGTACCTTTTTGACAAGGTGAACTTGTGGTGGCTTGTCATTGAAATGAATAAAGTCACAAGTTCCAAGGTACTATGTGGCTATTTATGTAAATAGGTGCTTAATAACATAAAGTCAAGCTTGAATCATCCATCTTCTCACACTGGCATGTTTACACACTGGATGCCACACATTTCCATTGGCAGTGCACGGTATAATTCGGTGCAAGCCAAATTGATAATATAAAAAAAAAATAGATAACACCAAATAAATGGTATTTGTGCGTATATGGTGATTCAATTCACTGTTTGATCAATCATTATTAAAGATCGTAGCACTTACGATTGTTTACTTGTGAGGTGCTTTTTGGTAATGCACTTTTCCAATTATCCCTTTGAAGTATCACACAACACACATAGTTCGATGACGCGCTTTAACACTTGAACAGTACGTATGTTAGTACGAGTCTCTATTCCGACAACTAGTAACTTTCACGACATGTTGATTGTCTTGAAACTAAGATAGAACTACCGATGTCGATGTTGGCTTTTCGTACGTCAGGTTGTATTTTTGCGGTCTCCGATGGGACTCGCTCTCATAACACCAAACAGGCAGAGAGAAACTCACTACACCTGTGTGTCAGGGTTGCCACCTGTCACAAGGCACTGGCCAACTCGGATATTAAAACAATATTTACATTATACTGACTCAATGTCATGAGTTCAGCCACTGAGTAATTATACTTACATACTAAATACATGATATTACATACATAAAACACTAAAGCACTTCTTAAAACAATTAAAAAGAAGAAAAAAGAAGGAAGATGTGACAGACAGGTCGCTTCAAATTCTCCTCTCGACCGATGCTGCCCTCTGACGGGAGATATCGGCAAACTAAATCAAAACAAACTCAGCGGGAAAGAGCTAACTGGTGAGGAAAACAAAGCAAATAAAGGACAAAATAATATGGAAAGAAGCAAGATGCAACAGAACAAAGTACACAATTATAAACTAGATATATGGGGAGGGGGTTACTGTATTTACAAAGAGATGACATCATGAAGGGAGAAAGATAACAGAAAAAGAAAACAGGGCTTGTACTGCAACTCCAGTACAGCACATGTCACAGCTGCCTCTTGCCTCCATCGGCATGCGCAAGACAGTGCGATTTATCTGAAATTAGTTCCTGTGTTTGTTTATTCATAAATGCACTGATAATTAGTTACAAGGGACCCGAATCACGTTAAAAGTAGTGATAGAGCAAACGGAGACCCAAACAAACTTTCTCTATGGGTGTACATAGACATAAAAACAAAGATGTAAAATGTAGCAGAAAACACATATCCTTCCGCGTCTGGAAGCATCATTTTCGTTATAGGCTCACTGGTTAGCCATACCCCGGAGACGGGGAAAGGGACGTAAGGTGTCAATTCTGGTCAGAATTGATATTTTTCACATGTCTTTGTATTTCTAAGCTGAACGTGCTCAAAACAATGAATTTTTGCCCGACTGAGAGGCGACGGTACTAATGATTGCCAACTATAGGTAAACTTTCTTCTCTATAGTTTCCTATGTAGTTAGGCAGTGGGAATATTTCTTGCAGCTTCTTTTCTGGAGAAATATCCCTGCTGTGTAAGGTCCAACACTGCGGTGACCTTTCGCCCTCAATCGAAGTTCAGCTGAAAACCTGGCTCGCTTGTCTCTGAGCAACGAAGAAATACAGAAAATGATGGAGAATTCCAAATTTTCAAAGATGCTACATAAATGTTCTTACAAATTAAATACATGTTTTAATCATATGCATAACACCCTTAGATAGATTAATCAGCTTAATAAACACATTATCATTCAAAATATTCAAATTACACATCCAAAATTTAATTGTATGCAAAAAAAATGAAAAATTAGAGAGAAAAAAAAAATTTGCATGGTAAAATTTGCATACCGAGATGCAAATTAGGTTTATGAAACCTGCTCTCTACAAAGGTCCACTAGGTCACTGGTCAGATGCTCTCGCCACTTAGCTACGAAGGCAGTTAGCGTTTATGGCTTTCTGAATGATATTCATAGCTAGGATTTTAATGCGCAGGAGGTTAATAATTAACATGTTGTAGATTTTACTACGAGGAATGTCTGGAGAAAAAAAGGAGAGATACGTTTGCTACTGTGTAAAGATTTATACCCAACTTAATTCCTATTTCTGCCAATGCAATCATGTCGTTCTCGATCCACCAGTCAACTGCTTACTGTTTGCAGTGTAAAAGCAACATAAACACTCAAAATTGTGGGGCGTTCAGTGACAAGCAAGTAATTTTACTCCTGTTATTGGATTATAAAATATCCAACCAAGGCTTAAACTTTATTCACAAAAGTACGTAACCTCAAAACGGCCAGTTTAGCTTACACTTCGATCAGAAAATGACCGAATTTTAAGCGTAAAATAAGTTTAACGTTCACCGACGAAACACTTTGACCAGCTTCAGCCAATTTTCAGTTAACGTTAAGCAATTACAAAGAAAATGTTAAACTTTAAAATGGAATTAAGGTTACCAGTCTTTCCACTAAAGGACTTACACTATATCCACATTTAAAAGCAAATACAACAAAACGCTAATTTTCGACTTTTTTTTTCTCCATAAAGCGGAGTAACTTTCATCCATTTCGTGTTTCCACTTTTTACAGTGTAGAAGTAGTTGACCTTAAGTTGGAATAACAAACTGTATAGCAACAAATTTCTCCGTGCATCTTAGAAACAAGTCTATATTGAACTTTATTTGTGAAATAATATTTGGACAGCAATAAACGTCTTTCTTTGGAACGCCAAATTTTATTTTTAAAGCTTGCCTTTCATTTCTCTCTTTTATTTGAAAATTTTTAACGTTTGCCTTTCTTTTCTACAATCACTGAAGACAAAAGAAAGCTAAAACATTTCCCTTAAATCTGTGAAACGTCAAAGAATAAGCTACACATCATAGAATCCAGAACAGCATTTGGAATAACACAAACAATACATGAGGCGTCGTAAAGGTCAGACACATACATACTAGTATTGCGTCTAATGATTATTAAAAATCTGGTTATTCGGAAAGCTCATGAACAAAAAATGATCTGTTTCAGTCGACTGAAAAGTTAATGTTCAGGAAACTGCAAACCTTCGAGGAGTAATTACTAAGAGGTTTATGATAAGGAAACGGAGAGGTAAAAAAACGTAAAAAATGATAAGCAGTTGAGTTTTGCAACTTTCTAATATAGTCGTATCAGAGATTTCTTCGCATTCCTCACACAGATTTGTAGCAAGTAACAATTTTCAATAACAGTTTATCATAATGAGATAGTTTAAATATTTTGAGAGAATGTACACTACCCATCAAGCCGGGGAATGGTCGATGCGATTCATAAGTGGCGATTGGTCGTCGGGCCGCTTTCCGGTAGCCTAGAGGCCTTACAAATTATTCAAAATTCGGTATCCATCCTTTTAAATATTTTTTTATCCTTCCTTTGAACTTT
Organism: Lepisma saccharinum; assembly: GCA_022664845.1. Taxonomy (NCBI): domain Eukaryota; kingdom Metazoa; phylum Arthropoda; class Insecta; order Zygentoma; family Lepismatidae; genus Lepisma; species Lepisma saccharinum. The sequence continues at coordinate 92,235 of JAGDQP010002810.1, forward strand.
TCTATCTACCAACACTTATGAGATTGTCCTGCCTTTGAACTTTTCCATCTAGTTACAGCAATGAGCTAATTGTTTATTATTTTAAGATAATAAATGTATTTCAAGATGTACAGACAATCAAGTAAAGAAGTTTTCATAAGAAATTCAAAGGGGAGAAAAATCTCAAATAAGCGCGACGGAAATAGTCATTTTTCTTTGTATTCTAATTGCTTGTAATACAATAGAATCTACCGCAGCTGAACATAAACGCAGCCTAAAATGTTGTAATACTCTCATGTATGCCAGTTCATTACAATTTCTGTCTTCATGATACAAAGCAGTTGTTTCCTCCGCCCTTGTCTTCGAAAATGACCAGCCATACAACGAACAGTTAAAGTGAGTAGCAGCAAACATGGCTTCCTTTGCGTGCGTGTGACTAGGCAATGAATTATAACTGCCTTGCTGACGTTTCTTCTTTCTTTTTCTATTGATTTCCATCCAATCGATTATGATAATTAATGACTAAGGTTCATTAGTTGAGCACCTTTATGCACTTCTTTTTTCCTTTTCTTGATGTTGAACTACCTACCTTTTCGTAGAATGTCTGCTTCCCTCCGCCCTCTTTCAATATTACCTTCCTGCTTCGTAAAAGTTAGTAATCTATAGCGTGAGGTCGCTCGTGTTGTAAAAAGAAATATCAGTCTTGATAGTATTTTGTTAGCGTCGTCTCAGAGAGTCATTTTTGTTACTTTCTTTCTTCTCGTGAATAAGCAAATGATATCGCAACAAGAAGAAAAAGAAACAAAATGGAAAAATCGTTTCTTTCTTTTGTTGATAACAAAATGAGTATTTTGTATGCTACATTTACAGTGTTATTTGTATATTGACTTTTTTTTCCTACGCTATTAACTTCCAATTCAGAAAATTATTGTACTACTAATGAATTTCACGCGAAGTATAAATTGGTTTTTAAAACATGTAGGAATATAAAACCTTGTACTGGATAACTTATAACAAAACTTGGTGAACTGAGCTTAGTTCAGACATTATAATACAAAGTTGGAGTTCATACATTATAATACAATACAAAGTATTTATATTTTGAACAAAGACCCATTAAGGTCCAATATGGCTTTGTATAAAATAGCCTATGAGTATTTTATCTCACATATATTCCGTTACCTACTACAACGTATTTGTGTAAATCGTTATGTTAATCACACCCAATTATTGATTTACTTCGGCAATGCTTAATGTAAAGAAAAAAATATGATCAAACGTCCCGGTTTGCCCAAAACTGTGTTGCAAGATCTTGATTCTTCTGTTGCAGATAAATCCTCCTTCGCACGTCTGAAAGTAAGTCTCTTTAAAGTGCGAAAATTGTAGTTTATGTTCAGAAATCATTTAGTGAGGACAACTTAAAATCGTTTCAGAATAACATTAGAGATTTTTAAAGTTGGAAAATCTAAATGAAAATCAAGAACAAGTCTGCTTGAATTGATAATACGGAGATATCCAGACATTTATTCACTAGTTATCTACTATAGTATATAATGACTAAATGAGAAAGAACATGTATATTTATCATAATAACAAGAAAATACTTTTGATATAAAATACATGTTAAAATACCATATCGTCGCTGAATTTGCAATACCTGCTATGCTCATTTTAACAAGCTTTTGAGGAGAGCAATAAAATCATGTCTGCTGCCCGATATAACAGAAGCACTGTGAATATGATTACTTGTTAGGTAAATGTAATCACTTAAATTAATGAAAATAAACCTGTAACTAAGAAAACAGAGTAAAAGTCAATAATTAAGGTAAGAAATAAAGGACACGTACAAGACAGAAAAGTCGTAAAACGTATATCTCTAGAGTTAGTTTCCAAGTTCACGCCTTTCGTTTCTTAGAAAATATAAAATTTGATTGTGCTGTACACAATTACGTTATCTAAAAGACCAGTAACAACCTGTGTCTCTCGAGGACTGACCAGAGGTGCAGCGAATCGAAAGAGATGAGTACTACCACAACAAAGTTCTGAATAATTCTAAAGAATTCCACTGTTCAGAGGCTACAACTACCAAGATGACTGGAGTACCGTAGTGTGTCTGAGGTATGCCACGAAACCAAAAGGGTTGAATATAAGCAGATACCTTATAGACTTCAGTGCAAGGAAGTAACTTTCTTGTCACCAAACTTGGCACTTTCATGCCTCAGCTGACTATACTCGCATTTTCCAAAAACGTTATAAAATAGTAATAGAATACTGAGAGCAACTTAAAGTTTTTTCAATCCATAAAGAAAATAGGAAAATTGGGCTCTAATTATGAAATAACACAAAATGTACACTGTACTGGCTTCTTAAAAGACACAATTCATGAATAATCTCCATCAAGACTAGAGTGTTTCTTTACTAATCGGAAGGTTTTGTGAACGGTTCCAGTAGTTGACCATCCTGGCCTAGGTTTCTCCGGAGTTTTTCGTGTCACACCAGGTAAACGCCGGTACACATTCAAAGTACTATCTGGTCGCCCTTCCAACATCATTTCTCCTACTTTATCCCATCCTGAGCTAAAGTTGCACAGAGGACATACAAAAACTCAAATTCATGAATACATGTAAATTCATTAATTCATGAATATTCGATTTATCGTGATAATTCTTCATCATTTAAGATAAATGGAAACTTAAAACCAAGAAAATATATCCTTAAATAAAGCTTTAAACAAAGTTCTTAGCTCAATAAGTTGCTAGATAGAACAGGAAAATGCAATTGAGAGGCTCGGAAGCAAAAACATGCAAGTTGCATTGAAAAAAAAAGAAGTTCGAATTAATCTTTTACACATTACATGATATATGTTGTGACCAATGATTTCGCCAATCCCCCTGTAGAGGATGTCACCTCCAAAATTCTCAAGAGCACCCCTCAGCTTAAAAATTTATACGGTCAAAATTTCACTTACACCCTCCAAACTTTGACTTTACAACCCCCTTCAAACTGAAAATCCTGGTGGAAACTCTGGTTATGCCACAAAATATTAATATTTTGTGACATATATATTTCGGGTTCTATACAAAATATGAGCAGGAACATTTCAATGCCACTTTAATCCTTTGGCTTCTGAGTCCCCTTCAATTATGAAGATTTGGTATTTCAAGAACATCTTATTAGTAAGTTTTCCGTGAAGCACAGTATTACTTGAGACACTGTCATCTTGTCATCTTACAGTTTATTGCAACAACTACAATACAACGAACACACAGTATGACAGTTTTCTGTCAAGAGCGGAAGGTCCTTGAAGGTAAGTGAGCCCTCTTCAGAGATCCTGATCTTCAGCTCTCTATTTTGACTTGGTATAGCACTTATCTTCATTAATACCTTAAAACTTTGCACTCGCCTTCTTTCTCTTTATATTTTTCCTTCAATAATACTTTTAATTGCTAACATCATTCGGTCTATCGATAGGAAGCCGATACGCCTGTTTGTAACCAGGTGGCGCGCAGTACTGACCACACTGCCGTCACTCAGGTGGACGCAGTTCCACCAACCGCGGACAGATGGCGTTGGGGCAGGCTCAGGACCTTTCGGTCTGAAACGCCCGTGGTTATTATTATTATTATACAATATCTGCTTAACTGATGTCATAATCACATACTTAATGTCTTTATTGTTTGCAATACTCTTTGTTTCTACACGAAAAAAAAATAAAAGGTTACTAGCAACCCAGAGAAGGGCTGATGTAGCAGAGAGCGAGTTGATAAATAAAGAGCTTAATATAAGTACAAGGTTGTAGCAATTCAGCTAAAAAGGTTATATCCAGTGGGTTGCTCTAACCCTGCACGTAGGTTATTTTGAAGGGTTATCATAAATAACTGTGTTCAGTTACTTTAACCTATTTCCCTATCCCAAAAAAGATTTGTAAAACTTTTCATAGTAAAATTTTGGAAACAAGTGAATATTATGATTTACATTACACGTAGCTTTTCTTTTACAAAATAATATATACATGCGCCGGGCTGTGATCGTTCTGGGGACGTTACGCGTTGTTGTAGTCCTAGTTACTGATCACTACACCAGTTTCTTTTTATTTTAACCCTCGCAGGGTCAAGCCCAAATTCTTACGTAAACGTTGAAGTGACCCCATCAAATATATTTTAGTTCATACGTTTTTGTTACTTTTCTTACACAAAACCATCACATTCATTTCCTGTACATAATTATCGAATTGTTTAGATGTACTTAAGGCTGACATTTTCTTCTAAAGTGACTGGTAACGGAAGATTTTTGGAAGTATATTTGTAATACATTAATATCTATGTGTTGTTAAATTTCGTGAATAAGGTTGTATTCATAGAGTATATAACGAAGAAAACTAAATTACTAAATATTACTCTTATCCACGACGTAAGAGGTCTTAAAAGTTTCTCGAAAATTATAGTCGGGAAGTTTAGGTCAACCACTATGTTCAAACCGAGGTCGAAATTTCAGTTGGCGTCAACGCGTAGAGTGGGGTAACTTAGGTACCCCAGGGCCCCTCGTAAGACGTAAACATAGGGCATAATTATAAAATAATTTACAGGTTAAATACAATATATAAAATTATTCACATAGCCCAAGATACATCATTGCAAGTAAAACCTATTCAAAGGAATCATTAAAAAAAATAACGTTGGGGGACCTTAGTGCATGACCCCACTTGGTCGTCGGAGGGTTGAATTAATTTGCCCTAAGCGGGCTACTTGTTCAACTTGTTATGCCTTTTCCAACTTGTGTATCTTTTAATATATCTAATTTAAGTTAAATTCATACACATATATCACAACACAAACAAACATCCATGCCCGAGGTGGGATTCGAACCCTCTATCTTGGGGTTGATGGACTACCGCACTAGTTCGCTCGACCACCTTGATCGGCTGCACCACGGGAACATCTGAAGTTTACGGTTGTTACTGTGTGTATATCATGAAAGTTGAGCGACTTCTTTGTTCACTATACAAATCTTCAATTTTACCTACTAGACTTACTCTTTAACAGAATATATAACAATATTATAAATATATTCCTAAATTTAGGGTTGTTACGTTACCTGCGAAGCTTAACCTTAAAGTCTTGACGACGCGACGGTATAAAACTTCTACGTGGAAGCCTCTCAGAGTTCAATGACCGCAACTCGGTTAAACTAACCCCCGTCATGGTTTAAAAATAACTAATTCTCAGAAGGTTAAATTTACCTACACATGAAACGGTTCACATAACCGAGCAGTGGGTCAATCACATTGTTTAAATTAACCGTGTCAGTTGTTTATTTCTTCATATACTCAACTTGTAGGTAACTGACTATCCACGGGTTGGTTGTTTTTACCCAGATGTTTCTGTTAACCGTTTTCAATGGGTTACCATTAACCTACAGTATTAGGTACTTTAATCATCTGGAAACGGTTGTGGTAAACAACTAATGGGTTACCTGCAATCGTTTTGGTAAGTAACCTAGCAAACTATTATTTTTTTTCGTGTACTCTACTTTCTTAAGCGCTCCTTCATTACGTATTTAATGTTCCCATTTTATTATTTTATTCATCCATATCTACATTTCGAAGGTTTTCTATTTTCTCTCATGATTTTTTTGTACAATTCACGGCGTCTTTCCTATAACAAAATATTTCATAGCAAACATTTAATATACAAGAGTACATCAATATTTTCTTCATTTTATAAAAAATAATGTAAAAAAATTCTTAACATACGCGAACTTAATTTCATCCCAAATCCTCATATTACCTCAACGTAGGATTTTCTCCGCTTATCGCACAGCCTAGCTAAACGATCAACCGCAGAGGATTCTCTTAAGTTTTAATATATGATTAATTGCTACTTTGAAGTAATACTAACAAATTGTATTCCTACTTGTAAGTTCCCCCTCTACATGACTAGTAGGTTGAGGAGAGATATGATTGCCTCCATTGCTAGCCAACCTTCACACGGGCGTCCTTATCCACCTCTCTTTGGTTCTATCTTCCTCTGTTATCTCTCGCACACACACACACCCTAGTACATAGTTGGATTGCGAAGTTGTTGTTGAATAGGGTAGGTAGGGGGAGTAGGGAGAAGATGAGCAAAGAGGGGATGAATGTAAGGCGAGGGATGCTTTTGGGATTGAGAAACGAAAGAGAGGGTACAGCGAGGCGAGGGTGTAAGTATTGGAAGCTAGAGCTAGGTAGGTAGGTGATGGTTGGCGTTGGAAAAGAGCGGGGTGGGTTGTGCCCGAGCGAATTAACCGCGTGAAATAATTGCAATATGGCAAAAGGATAGAGAATAAATCAGCCGAGAATCCGATTACTCCAGAACGCTGAGCTTCTGACGCATCGCATCGCATCGTCTCTGCGTGTATTTTTCTTCCTTCTTCTCATAGGGCTTTACAGAGAGAGAGAGAGAGAGGCGATTTCTTGTCTATTTCTACTAACTCATCCCCCTCTTTACACCTACACATCCCTCCGTTTCTCTGGCGCTTTTATTCATGGGTCAACGAAATGCTTTTTTATTTCATGTTCTTTCCACTAAACAACGATACAATCCACCATCCCCAACAATACGATCGGTTGTGTGGATAAGTTTATGTTTATGGTGCAACTGCCCTCGTTTTCTTTCTCTTCTAATAGAACATAACATTGAGACTTAAAACTGATTTTTATTTGTTTCTAACTGAAGCGGAGTCCACAGGATTAAAAAACAACAACTAAATATTCCGAATGTTAATGAGTATTTGCAGACATGTATGAGGATTGGAAGTAATTCTTCAACAATTAAAACCATGTTCTAATTTGAAATCAATATTTGTTTGTTAAGTAAAAGGTAACTGAAGATGACAGTTATGTTTGTAGGCATGTCTTTGACCCAAATGGTGTTTTGCTGTTGCTTTTTATCGGCTAACGTTAACTTTACAGACACGAACCTACGGTTTTAACGGGATTCCGAACCACTAGTGCTCATGACGGGAGTCGAGCCTGGGAGCTCTTGGTTACAAGTGTCGAGCATAACCACTCATCAAAGAAGGCCACAAAATACTTGATAAATACTTGATTCAGACGTGTGTTTTGTTTCGCTGATTATTTTACACAATTATATTACCGGTACCTTACTTACAATTGACTTATTTAAATGTGCTTAAAAATAACTAAAAATGAGTTAATTTTGAAAAAATGACAATTCTTAAAAAAGATTTGTTGCTTCCATTAACTTAAAACTAACACAAAACATCATGTGACGTGCTGGTGATTTCCCCTAGACATCAATCGGTTAGGAAGTAAACGAGGTGGGAAGTTTTCTTTGGGAAAAGCTAAATTTATTTAATCATCGCATTTGGAAGGGACCAGGGAATTAATTAACACTTCTACTTCATTAATAATCTTAATTTAAGATACAAATTATGTCCAGCAAGGCTTTACAATTGAAACTATCCCTAATTAAACTGAGGTAAATCAACATGCACGGCAGTGCATGAGCCAAGTTCTTCACGTCAGAAAACGTCAGCACTGCCAGAAGCATGTTATACAGAACAAGAGTTTATGGCAAAATCGACGATTTGGGGACCCCGTAAGAAAAAAGATGTTAAAGATAGGAATATGAGCTTCTGCCGTTAAGGAGATATGGTAAATATGTGCAGATGTACAAAATTTCATATTCGTATCTCAAACTATGTTCTAGTTGTGGACCCCTGAAATTGCACATTTTAGGCTAACTGACTCACTCACTCACTCACTCACTGACTGACTGACTAACTCATAATATTGTTTAGAGTGTTTGGAGTAAGCTAGAAACATGAAATTTGGTATGAAGGTAGAGGATGATAAGTAGATAAAGGAAAAATTCCGACATTTTGAAAAAGTCGCCATCTTGGATTCAAAATGGCCGCCAACCCTAAAATTTTAAAGAATACACAGCCTAAACGGCTGCCGCTAGAATAATGAAATTTAGTTTGACAGTACAACATTATTAGTAGATTATGAAAATATTACAAAATATCTCTAAAGACGCCATCTTGGATCCAAAATGGCGG
>JAGDQP010002811.1:0-93729 GCA_022664845.1 Lepisma saccharinum
ACGACCGTTTTCGCGTGACGTTGTCGTAAGTGATCCACTTTTCATCACCAGTCACCAACCGCTTCAGAAATGGGTCGCTTTTGTTGCGATTCAGCAGCGATTCGTAGATGGAAATTCGGTCCATGAGGTTTTTTTGCGTTAACTCGTGTGGCACCCATACATCAAGCTTCTTTTTGTATCCAGCCTTATGCAAATGGTTCCACACGGTTTTTTGTGCAATGTTTAGCTCTTGGGCAATCGAAACAGTGCTTACATGACGGTCGGACGCGACAATGTCCATGATTTTATCGACATTTTCGACACGTGGCCTTCCAGTGCGTGGTACATCTTTGACGTCAAAATTACCGGCACGGAATCGACGAAACCAAAATTGCGCGTGATTGGCTGTTACAGTATCAGGACCATAAACACTATTCACATTTGCAGCCGCCTGGCTTGCGTTTTCGCCTTTGTCGAAGAAAAACTGTAAAATATAGCGTATTTTCTCTTTGCTAGTGTCCATTTTGACGCGCTCACACAACACTGAGTCAACTCATCACAACTATCTGAACAGTGTTTGTAGTACGCAATCTCATCGTTTGAACGCCATCTCGTTGAACCCGATCGGACTTATACAACGCGAGATACAGATCACTGAAGCCATCTATTGGCAAAATAATGGATTACTTTTTACTACACCAGATATAATATTTGCGGACCGGTTTACCACAGGTCTTTCAAACAAAAAACGTCGTTTCCTTCGAAGACTCCTTGATAATTTTAGTCCTCTGCATGAAAAACCTTAAGCGTAATCGAACTGGTCAAAATGGTATCCAAATGCCCTTGTCGAAATAGAAACAATGCTGGTTCTTCACATTCAGGGGGAGGGGAGAGCTCACGAAAATTATAAATAATGTTTATTGACTCCAATGTACTAAAATATGAAATAACAATAATGTTACTTAACAATATGTCGTACTTCCTTAATTAACTTCAAAATAACATGAACAATATTTATAAAATGTGCTATTATATACGTATTTCAGTATATGTCTGAGTAATAATGTGTTAAGACTAATTCTTCTGGGGAAGCGGTTGGAAACTCCCGGGGGAAGACTCCCGAAAACATGCCTAAATAAACAGTGTTGCTGACAGACGAACATTCATCAATATAAGCTCCGACTCTCATCTCAAGGAATCAAGGACGTGTATTACTAGACTACTTTAATAACCAATTGTGCCGTCGACCCTACTGTGCCAATTATAGAAAACTTGTAACAGTTTGACTACGTGTGTTTTGGTGGAGCGGGATGGTTCAGTCTGTGAGTAGGTATATGTACACTATATTTTAGTAGATTTTGTATTTGTAGACCAATTTTGATAACTAATGCCTGCAAAGTTACTAAAATCTGCAAATTCCTATTCCGCGTAAGGAACTCAAACTCAGAATCTTCAGAAGGTTGGGCTAACGACTTAGACCACACGACCACCTCGGTCTGTCTGTGTTTTGTGTTTGTGCATATCAGCTAAGAGTCCCTACTGAGATTGATCTAATTTAAAGTTACTTTCAAAAGGATTATTGTAGTTGCAAATTTAATTAATCCCATGCTAAATTATGGACAAAATGAAGAGAAGGTGATTCTTTAAAAAAAAACTACGAAGAGAAAACTTGTTGGTTAAGGAAATATTCAAATTGTGGAAAGGAATCAACAATCCTACACTGCAAAAAATAGCTGTGTTAATTCAACACAATGCGGTGTCCCAGCGTGACTACAACTTTTGTGTGTTAAATCAACACAACACACGGTATTTATTTCGGTACTGTGAAAAAAATATACGGCTGCAGTGAGATTTGAACATGGGTTGTTCAGTTAAAAGTCGAGCGTCTTACCGACTTCGCTAAATCGTCAGACAGAATAGGTGCTAGATGCAAACGATATTTACTAACAACATTTGAGTTAAACGACTACACTATAGACTTAAGCAGTGAAGGGGGTCAAATATATGTTGCTGAACCCCCAAAACAAACTAAGTTACTTGCACGACTTATCCCATGGCTTAATCACTTCCTATTCGTCAATTGAGAACCAGAATTCCCATTCATTGAATATATTCTATTTCTATGAAAGCAAGCAAGATGGCGACAGCCAAACACTTGAGCAGCATTACTGCTTATCGTAACAACATGTTAAATGCTGCGCTTGTTTTCATAGAAATGGAACATATTATCAATAGATGGGGATTGTGATCCCTAACTGACCAATGGAAAAGTGATTAAATCATGGCATAAGTCGTGAGAGTAACTCTGCGTGTGTTTGGGGTTCAGTAATATTTTTTTATCCTCTATATTGTTTCAATCTAGTACTCTTTCTGTCTGACGATTTAGCGAAGTCGGTAAGACGCTCGACTTCCAATTGCACACCCCATGTTCAAATCTAGCTGCAGCAATAACTTTTTTTTCTCCAAGTACCGAAATCAACACCGTATGTTGTGCTGATTTAACACACAAAAGTGGTAGTCACGCTGCGACACCGCATTGTGTTGAATTAACACAGCTTATTTTTTACTGTGTAAAACATGAGAATACTGATTATTACTGTGTGGTAGGAAAAGTTAGTTTACCGAATTCGTAGAGCACTTACAACATTTCTGTAAATTTTGAGATTGTCAAGGGAATACGATGAGTAAAATTGGTCCACGTGATGCAGAAGAAGGCATAATAATAATAATAACTGTATTAGTCATTAGAAAACGGTTTCTTAAAATTGAGGAGAAAAACTTTTTATATGTGCATTGAGAAACAATTTTCTTAGAAATGAGATGTCAGTATTCTCATTTAATTGAAAATGAGAACATGCCATTCTGGAAATAAGAAATCAGTTCTTATTTCCAACTGGCATGCTCTCATTTTCAATTAAATGAGAAGACTGACATCTCATTTCTAAGAATGCACATATAAAAACTTTTTCCCCTCAATTTTAAGAAACCGTTTTTGACCGTGCAAGATGTACAAACAGTTTAGACAATAACTTTCTTTGTTTTTCTTTCTGCGAACCCTCGTTATTTAAGCTTATATCAAAGAGAAAGACCCAACAAAGATTTGTTTTGATTTAAGAGGTCTGAACACCATGGGCAAATTTTGAATGCATAATGAACTAATTTATATTTAACGAGAAAATGGAATCTGGTGCAAAGTGTTCCAAATCTTATACTGTAACTGCTTTTAGTATTACGCACAAACTGAGTTGATTTTTTTATTTGATAGAAGACAATTCCTTGAAAGGTTTAACAAGATTATAAGAAATATTGGAAGCAACGAGCGTTTCAAGCATTCATTCGCTGATTCAATTAATCCGGGTTGTGCGTTTGCTTTTCATCCCTTTTCTTGGAAAGCATTAGCACATCTTTTCTGATTATGTCAAACGATTCCGAGGCAGTGGAGCAGTTTGTGACTTTTGCTTTCATCAATGATTCTTCCGTTCTCTGAGTTTGCCATTATCCGCCATCAAAGTGCGTAAATGTTATCCCAAGATGTGAAGTGACAGTTTCTACTCAATGCGTGTGAAATCTGTGAAAGCATCTAAAAGCATCTTTATTTCACGCAAAAATAAATGTAACTTCCCAACCAGACCAGAGTTATCCATTCTGACAAACAAAACTGTATGCCAGGTTGTTTTCAAGGATTAAGAGTTCGTTTTTTGATATCCATGTAGGGAAGATCGTAAGAAAATGAGTAATTGGAAATTGGAAGCAGATCTCGAATCAGTAAGACAACTGTCAATAATTGCATTGCAGGATTATTTGCCTCTATAAAACGAAAAAAATATTTTTAATAGTCATCCAGTGTAACAGAGTGATGGTATTGCAAGCAGCTGATTGACTGCAGATCAAATCCTTGTCCGTGCAAATAATTTTACTTATAGGATTAGTGGTTGGAAGGAGTCAATTCTTTTTAAGCTTAACATTTTGTCTTCAATTAATTTTATTTATGGCCTTCAGGCATTTAAGGCTCAGACCGGGAAAAGGGAGGGGGAAGGGTGTGGAAATGTGCCGGCCAGAGTCTAGATTGAGAGTACCATCCCGGCATCTGCCTGATGTAACTGAGGAAAAACCCTCCAAAAACCTTAGTCAGCATGGTCGGTCACTGGGATTGAAACCACGCCCTCCATAATGTAAAATCAACACTCTACCACTGAGCCACAGCAGATCGGTAACGTTGTGTCTTGCACTGAACTTTTGAAATGTATGATGAATTATTTGTGATACGTAATTATGTCCTACTTTCTAAAGAAATACTAATCAAAACCTCCTGAGGAGCAAACACGCAAAAGCACACAAGTTCATTTTTAAATTTAAAAAAAGTTTTGTTCGTTTTAGAACCTTAATGAAGAGCTTCATCGGCTTTTCTGTGTAAATGCGAAGACCCGTTAAACACAACCATACAGAGACATCTAATAGGTAGGAACCTAAATAGACACCTTATATTTCAGGAATACGAACATATTGTATGCTACTAACATGTGTGTATTTGCATGTCATTTCGCGTATTTGTGTGTAGGGACGTAGTCTCGACCTTAACAATATGCCTCGAAACCCTAAGACCTTTCAATTCAATAATTTCTAATGAGAGTGTATTGCTGGACCATCCAAAGGTGGTATATCCGAGAGTACAATTGAATTTAAAGGACGGTACAAAACAATAGATATTTAGGAGTTAAAACATTCAACCAGTAACTACAGTAATCTGTTTTACAATATAGCCGCCGTGCTCCACTAGGGTGCAAATTTTTAAAAAATAATTAAAAGAAATCACTTAGAAACTTTAATGCAGTAAAACTTCCTTAACGAAGTTCCACAATAAAAAGATAAGTTACGTTTATAAAAAAAAATAATCAGTTGAATTTTCATAGATACTTGTGAGGGATGAAATATTACAAATTTTGCATTCAGTATTATGAATAAGAGAATTCAAATTAAGGTAAAGAAACAATTTGCATGTTTATAAATCTTGAAGAGATAAATATTTATTTACAATTATGTAAGAACTATAGTTTTATTAGAAGTGGCAAACAAATTTCTTTGAATGAACAGACGGGTATTTATGGCCTTTAGGCATCATTGGCTCAGGCTAAGACATGATTGAGGAGAAGATTATGTAATAGAAGTCGCATGGTATCTCGTTGAAGATACTTTTCCGGCATTAACCTAGTCTGATAGAAAAAGCCATGCAAAACGTTAGTCGGGATGATCGACCGCTGAATTCGAACTCAGAATCTTCTGAAGTGTATCAACAGAATGAGCTATGACCACGTCAGATTACGACTAGAAATTATTGCAATACTATTAGATTTTCATCTGCAGAAACTTAGTTCAATTAAGTCAGACTTAAATTCGTTTCAAATCTATTGTGCATATCTCCATGAAGTTAGAAAATGTGTGTTTGAAGAGGATTACTATTGTCATATCTCCACAGAATTTTAGGGGGAGATACGACAATGTTAGTCTCAGGCGTCGTATTGATGAACGTCTACGCCCTTGTGCTTTGAACATTTTTTTCCAAATTTAGACAATAAATGTCCGTATTCGATAGTTTTTCTCCCTTTAAGACTTTCTTAAATGCACATTCTGTTTACTGGTTCATCAAGTTGTATGCTGGTATGCACTTCCTTAAATAACCCACTAAAATATGTATAGGAATTTAATTTACCACCCATCAAGAGAACAAATGTAACAATGAGAGATGCATATTTGTTTATTGGTAAAAGGCTTTTACCAATAAAGCAATAGGCATCTTTCACTGCTATTTTTGTTCTCTTAAAGGATGGCAAAGGCTTGTATAAATAATAAAAGCATAATGGAGACGTTCACCATTATTAACTGATAAGGTCTTTCTCTGCTACAATCGTTGGGAACAGTTTTACGATTATTATCATTGCTTTCTTATTCGCAGTCATAAAACACTTCTGAAGATTGAAATCTCCCCTTTGAACACAGTAAACTAAGTCTACTTAAACTGCAAACATTTTCACACACATATTTTCATTTGCAAGAACTCAACTTCGTAGAAAAGAATAGCTCGTTGAAGATTCACAACAGACGCTTCGTGGATCCCTACACGCTATGTTTGCCTTGCCCAGATATGTGGATCCCTACACATCTGGCTCTGCTTGCCTTGCCCAGCAGACATGTGCTAGCGCCAATAGTTCCTTTACAGGCAGGACCGAGACCCTTAAAGGGACGAAATTGGGCGTGGTGACGAAATTTGGGTCCCTATCTTAATATCATACTTCCAGTACTAAGACAAAACATTAAAAATGAAAGGTATGAAAAAATGTTATACAGTCAGACTTCCGCGAACAATTCTTAACATATAACGATAGCTGAATTAGAAGAATGAATTTTAACGGTCTGGGCGGATTTCCTGGTTCCTGAACACCTTAGAATTTGGGTGACAAAACATCACCTTACAACATATAAGGTAAGGAGAAAATATCCGAACGCCAAAAAAACTCGAAAAATAAAACTCAGAATATTTCATAACAATTGCATTTAATTATGATTAAAATGTAGAAAATAAAAAAATTAAAAAAAAATACTTTTAAATATATGCTTTTCTTTAAATAAAACAATTCGTACTAAAAACTAAACAAAAAATGTTTCCAAGAATATTACTTTAAAATAATGTAACTGTGCTTGACTTAAAAGTATGGGGTGCGCCAATTGAAGAATTTATAAAGTGATTGTATATGAGAGCGTGCCCATTGCTTTTCTTTTTAGTCATGCATAGATAGACATTTTTTTTTAAAAGTAATTTTCTTGAAAATAGCTTTTTTTTTCTTTTTAGTACGAATTGTTTTATTTTGTTGTTTATTTTAAAAGAAAAGTATGTTTTTAAAAAGTATTTTTATTTTTCATTTATGAATCAGTTAGATTATTTTGAAATCCACACGAAATAAATTAGTTGCCGAAGATTTTAAAAAAATAAAGCAAAATATAAATATTCAAAGTTCAAAAATATATAAAAGTTCAAAGCAAAACTTCGTTTCCTCAAATCCCGTGATATAATGTCACGACGTAAAAAATCACTAATTGCCGAGTGAATATCTCTTTAGAAAGTAAATTCCTTTTAATTTACTTCGCTCACTTTGACTTCTAAGTAAAAACAAATCTATAGATGAAATATCAGTATCCTAGACATAACGATAACCCAATTTAATTATATACTTTTCTGGTCCCCAGAACATCATTATACGAGCATGTATTTGATTTCAGTCTCATATGAAATGTTATTAATATGACAAAATACGGATCATGTCATCAGTTACTTACTGTTTACATATATTAGTATTCGTTAATCGAAAAAAATCGATTTTTTCTCCATAATTTTTGATTCTATAACTTTGTATCAAGTTCAGACCAACAAACCCATAATACATTCCCCACACACGTTGATAAAAACTTCAATATTAATAAAATGCAATAAAAAGTTTTTGCAAGTGTGTTGAGGAATAAATTAAAAAGCCTGTTGATCACTGGAGTATAAGCAGAAAGCAGGATGCGTATCACTAATGAAAAGGTTAAACAGATAGTGTATATATATAATGTAAATGAATCGAAATATTGTCTGTGAGAATTAATTAAAATTGGAGAACGACGTGTGCTACCATCTGTTGTCCTACAGAGAAACAATGATAAAAAAGGAAGAAGGACATTTTAAGAATTCGCTGTAGAGGTCGCAACGTTTGTAGGTTTCTGTTTGCCACTGGCTAGCTGTGAAACACACTCCAATAGTTTTGTAAAGGAAACCTTTAGAAGATGCTTGAAAAACACACACGCAAAATGTTTAATTTAATACTCGACATATCTATATTTAGCCATTTATAAACAAGTTTTAGCCAACAACTACAGAAAATTAATTTAAAAAATTTAAGAAAAATTAGAAATAATAAAAATTTTTGAAAAACAAAAATAGTAGAGAGGCAAAGTCTTAGTACAACATTGTGGAAGAACTAAAGCAAAATATAATTATCATATCTATTAGCAACTGTTACTATATTTTTTCATACTGTTACCGTCAATAAATTAAAATTGCGCCCAAGAGTAAAAAAATAAAAATTGTTACCTGGGGGTTAGACAGCTCTAAGCCAAGCCAAAAAAGCAGCAGATTGACTCTGAAGAAAAATTAGAACTCGGTTGTAACATGTTAGGAATCATATGTATATATAAAGTGAGCACATTCATTTTCCATATTCGTATTTCGGACTGCCAGGTCTCTGTGTAATAAAATTATTTATCTTTACCTTTTAGTGGAATTTGTTTTTTAAAAAAGTAGGGTAAATGTACCAGTAGTCGCCACCTTAAGGAAACAAATTGTCTTTTTGGCGTGTACCGAGCTTGGTTATTTTATTTTGAGCCTCCTGCTACGTGCATAAGATACACCGAACCTGTCTCTACACGATCGTACATACAAAGATTAGAACTACTGAATCAGTTAGAAAAAAAATCAATTATTTTTAACACCTTGAATTGCACTAATAGTTGTCTTTTTAAAATCGGACTGCACCAGTAGTCGCCAGGTTTATACACTAGTAGTCGCTAGTCAAACTAAACTGGATTTTTTTCATTACTTAAACAGATGTTTATTATAATTAGGAAAATTTCGAAAGGAAATATCTTTGGCATATTAAATTTCGCCATTTGATAAAATAATAAACTGTACTTTGAGTATTTACATAACAAAATCAAATAATATTAAATTGTATTTCAGTGCAATTTCAGTTCGCTACAGAAAAGCTTGCATGATTTCTAAGGCTATATTGGCTTCATCATTACTGCTACTAGAGGGCACACACACACATACACAGAGGCGGATTCAGAGAGCGTGAGCGGGTGCACCGCACCCCCAAGAAAAAACATTAAAAAATATTATTTCAACAATTTGTCTCACAAAAGTTTCGATTTGTTTCCGGTCAAATCAAATTTATCAACAAATATTACTCTTTGGGTACACTGGTGTCATATTTCATAGCAATAATCAGGGGAATTAAAAAAGTTCTTAAAAAATCACTTACTTGTTAAAGGGAAAATATCGAAAACGTCCCTGGGCTGTTTCACCTGCGCCCTCCTGCCCCCCTGTTTACTCACGAGAATACTGGACCCGCCATTGCACACTTCGTCTTCGGAAGACTACTCAATATTTTTTTTTTGATTACCGTAAAATAAAAATACCAATAAATATGATGTATCACCATCCTCCTTCAAATGCGAATCTCTCGTATGGTTTTGTCTCATGGAATTAAACGTTGAATCAGGAACATAGTATATTCGACCTATCCCTATCATTAATCGTTTACCTAAGTAGAAATGGTAGATAAGAAGATTTATAGACTTTCAAACGAGAAGTACGGTTTCAACTATTTTAATGGTTATTTGATATTTATACGTACCGGTAACATAACTTCTAAATCAATTTAGATCAGTACTGTGATACCCTCTTAAATGTTTGAGTCACATACATCTAAACACATCAGTGTCAAACTGATGGAAACTTCATGTCAGTCATAAATCATAAAGTAATTGGACCCCTGGTAGCTACTAGTTTCGGTGGTCTAACGCCGATAGAGCCAATACAAAAATGATCTACGAATAAAAATCAATCATTTTATTGATACATATCAATGCATTCAAGGAATCATCACATGCCCTAGACTCACTGTTTCTTCCAGGCATACTTTCGATGGGCTTTGCCCCCTCCCGGAGGTTTTCAACCGCAGCCCCAAAAGAATTAGTGTTAGCACTTATATTACTCAAACGTATACTGAAATACGAATATAAAAGTAAATTCTATAAACATTATTCGTGTTATTTTGAGGTTAACTAAGGAAGTATGCATGGGCGGCAATTAGGGGGCGATAGGGGCAGCTGACCCCCCTCCCCGCTCCACTTTTTCCGACTATTCGACTAGTGGAAATAGGATACAGAAATTGTGCATTAAAAAGCGTAAAAGGAAAAGGGGGGAATTGCTCCCTGATTCTCGAGTAATTTGTCACCTACTGACCATACTAGCAAGAAAAGTCAAATTATTAAGAGTTCATGTCATTATTTTATCGATTAATATGAGATGTTACAAAATTAATCAAACTTGTTCAGTTCCAGTATAGTTGCATAATTCTACAAGTTGAGAACTGTCACAAAGTAAAGCTCGTAGTGAGAAAGTGCTCTTAGGTGAGAAAAACCGAAAGTAGCACCAACATCAAATTTGGTAGTTTTTGAATATATTGTAAATAATGCTTTATAGTGTCTGCATATACCAGGTGTGTAAATATGAAACCGGAATTTGTGCATAGCCGGCGTTAGCTGTCACTGTGGTTACCGTAAAACTACGTCCTTGGGGCCACTTGCTTGTTTTGACTGCTTATAACGATTTTCAACTCACAACCAGAGAAGTTTCATGTCATAGTGTAGTGTTTAATAGCGTTGAACATGGCGCAATTTGTACCTACAAACTACGATGTGCGGACAGCATTGACTTTTTGTTACCATTTGAAGAAAACTGCTGCAGAATCG
This sequence comes from Lepisma saccharinum, assembly GCA_022664845.1. Classification (NCBI taxonomy): domain Eukaryota; kingdom Metazoa; phylum Arthropoda; class Insecta; order Zygentoma; family Lepismatidae; genus Lepisma; species Lepisma saccharinum. The sequence goes on from JAGDQP010002811.1 coordinate 10,546, forward strand.
CATCGCATGCTTGTCGAAGCTTACGGTGATCATGCTCTTGGTAAGTCACAGTGCTATGCGTGGTTTACAAAATTTAAAAGTGGCGATTTTGACGTGAGAAACGAAGAACATGGAAGACCACCAAAATAGTTTGTACTTCGATAAACAATTAGTTTTAAAAAAAACAACGCCGAAGATTTATTTGTATATATTAAAATTATATAGAAATTTTACAAAAATGCATATGCTGAAGTTTAAACGTAGACAATACAACACATTACGGGAAACATTAAATTCAGTCAGTATTACTTTAAAATTAAAATCATTATACACGAACGTAATTTGTTAAACAAATGGTAACATATGTATGCGGGGGGAAAATGCACTAAAATGTATATTTAGGTATAAAATGTGCCAAAATATGTAAAAATATATATATATGAAAACGAACAGCCGAAAAATGATCACAATCAATCAGTTCTCCCACGTATGAATACATTTCAACAATTAAAAAGAATATTAATTAAGTAATTATCGGGCTCATTTATTATAAATGGCGTACAAGAATATCCTGTTACTTATGCAATCTCACTTTTGGAAACTCCACTAGAGGGTCATACATATTTTTACACTGATAACGAATATTCAAAGACTAACTTGCCCCTCCAATTCTGACCGGCAATCGCCACCCATGGAAGTATGACATGTTCTTAAGTAATGTTAGTGTTGTTTTATAGTGTTAGCACGTAGGAGTCAATATGCATTATTTAAAATTTTCGTGAACTCCCCACGATTTAATTTTGCACCCCGGAAAGAGAATTTCTGAAAGAAACACTGCTAATCGTCAGGGTTGGCGAGCATTAATGCAAACAAGAAAATGGTGTATGCGTAGTAGCCACCTACTTAAAGTCGTCGAGAAATCAGCGTATTCTACGGTTTATAAAGCTCAAGTTTAGTAATTTAAAAGAATACCAGTTTTAATTTGAAAAAAAAAAAAACATAACCAAGATCCGCTTAAGCAATACAATACAACTTCCACTCCCATTCCTCGTCACATGACACATTGACGTGACTGTCTCGTCCCATCGTGCCTTGACACTGCAAACATCATTTGACATGATTAATTAAGCTTTGTGAAAATCAGCAGTCATTTTATCAAATGTCTACCTTCGCTGTTCCCTTATTTTTATAAATTTTCTGCGAAAGGGGGCGACTACGAATACATTTACTCTATATTTGAAACTTCTTTCAATTTTTCAATTTTTGTTTTATGTTTGAAATATTTCTCAAACAAAATGTTCGTATGATTTTTCAAATATGAACAAGTCTCTAGTTACGGTCATTTTGGTTTCAGAAAATCAAACTCAGCATTTTCTAGAATCCCCCTGATATGAAATTTAAGGAAAGTTCTACGTTATCTTATTAAGAAGTCCTATTGGGCTGCCACTATCTTGGATTTTGGAATTCAAGATTTTTCTTTCAATTCGAAATCGAACTCAGAAAAATTTGCAACTGCAGCCTGTAAGACACAAAATTTCAAAACAATCTGATGATATTTTAAAATTAATATCGCCATCTTGAATTTTCAGAATCAAAATTGACTTCAGAATCGAACACAACGCCGTTAGAAGCTTCCAAATATAAAATTATAAGAAAATAGAATCACTCGTCGAATCAATTCCTTAATTCTCTGCTTCCTGAATTGTGTACACATTACGTACGCTCTCTGAATAGTCAGAAATCTAAAATACATTCCGGTATAGTAGGGTCGGGAAACTGAACGTTTTTAAACGTAATCAGCTACCGGTATATATTAAAATAACGTCACAAGAAATAAAAAGTCTGCTATGATTATAAATTAGTGCATACTTCATTAATACTAACATAATGATCAAAGTACATCTGCATAACTATCAATCGACATTTATTGCTAAGATTGTAGGTCTATCCTACGATTATGATATAGCTTGGTCTAAGTTGATACAATACATATAAGGAAAGATGTATTTCTTTTTGATATTCTGATGCGATCATGCATCAAGCCCAACGATCAGTGATTTACAGATGAGATCCATCCACTTGCAATCTTAAGTAAGATTATGACAATACGATATGAAGACACTCTTCATAAAACCGAAGTTGTAGATCGGAAGAACAGAAGGTAACAAATTAAACAAGCGGTTGGATGGCTGAAGACTACCAATGCCTGGCGTACATAAATATGCATTACGGCAAAATATGCCAATGCTTGATTTTTGGACTACAGCACTTAACCGAATCATCCATGAAATCCTATTCGTGTAAGAACAATTATGCGAGTTAGAATTGTAGAAAATGTAGTGTTGAAATGTGTTCAGAGTCACTCCATGAGTGGGCTCAACATGAACAAATGTGGGATAACTTTAGACAAATATATACACGCCCCTCGTATATACACTGAAATAAAAGATGGTAAATACATATTTTTATTTTATTCAAAAAAGGAGTAATTATGAGAAAGACTACCTTACAAAGTATAAGGTTACATAAGTAGGTTGTGACATTTAAGCTCCAAAGTTTATTAAATAATTCTGAACTAGTTTTCTAATAACTCTACTGTTCCACAGATCGTAAGAGACTTATTAAGGATTTTAAGAACCATATGTGTCTATTACTGTTATATTATGCTGTTAGCTTTATGCTTTTTAGGAAAATAATCGATGGTTTGTACTAAGTACAATTACAAGATGAAATAAAAATGAAAGTAGCGTCCGCAGCTGTTTGTGTTCTGCAGGAACCACATGTGAATTGAACTTAGCTTTCTGTGCCAACACATATTACATGAAACCATATATGACACGTTTTACATCGAATCCAGTCTCCCCTAGTTGATAATTGAACAGAAACGTAATATTTAAGGCACAAAATACACATGTATCGTTAGCCCGTTTCGACGGTTGCAGTTTATTTTTGTCAGGTCGTAATTTCTGTTTTCTTTGATACGTTGATAATTTGCGTACGTATAATGTCAATGTTTGTAGATTTAATAGGGGACGATATAGATGCACTACAAAGTAACACCGATGTCTTAGTAGAAGCGTACGATAAGATGGGTCTAGAGGTAAACATAGAGAAAACAAAATACATGATAACAAGCCAAAGCGCTGGGAGTGAAGGAAATAGATACATAACAATTAAGAATGAGAACATAAAGAACGTAAACAAATTTCAATACTTGGGAGCATATTAACAAGCAAGAACAAGGTCAAGGAAGAAATAAAAGTATAGCTTAACATGAGGCAACGCATGGTTATACTCAATCCCAAAACTCCTAACCTCGCGATTAATATCAAAGAAGTTGAAGTTGAAAATATATAAAACGGTTATTCTGGCGGTAATACTTTACGGTTGCAAAAGCTGGACTACGACCCTAACAGATGAACATAAATTACATGTGTCTGAAAACAATGTCTTGCTAAAGATATACGGGACGAGATGACTGAGGAATGGAGGAAACTGCATAATGAAGAATTTCACGGACTCTATGACTCACGTGATGTTGCAAGAATAATGAAATCCCGACGACTAAGGTGGGAAGGCCATGTAACTCACATGGAGGAGAAACGAAGATTATATTCCATCATGGTTCGTAAACCGAAGGTGAAGAGGCCGTTAGGAAGACCGAGACGGCGTTGGGAGGATAATATTAGAAGGGATCTTTGAGAAGTACGTGTTTGTTATGAAAACTGGCTTGATCTTACTCAGGATAGAATACAATGGTGAACATTTGTTACTACGGCGATGAACTTGAGATTTCCGTAAGTCATAGAGTAAGTAAGTAAGTAATTATGTTAATGTTTGCATTGTAGCTTGTTGATACTGAGGGCTTTTCTTTTAAGAAGTCTTTATCGTAGGTATGGGTAAAACATATGCAAAAGACACATTTCTTTCACTATCGTTCAAAGTGAGCCCAAACGTACTACTTCTGCAGTAGTTCTCTTTGTAGCCAATAGATGTCAGATGAAGTCAACGCTTCCTTGTAGAACAACGAAGTAGCCTCCCACTGTTGTTGAAACGCGTTTTTTTACTACACTCGTCCTGTTTTCCTAACATGTTTTTCCTATCTACATATCTACCAGCCTTATAATACAGCGTTTTCTTAGCAATTGTATTTATTTCCTAACGGCTTTCTCTTTATCGATCCTTGCAATAAGCTTCACCTTCCCATACACAAGCGAACATTAATGTACTTCATTCAGCAGCTATTATACAATACTGTCTACTATGTTCTCAAGTAAACTCAAGCCGTTAGCCTGCTCAGAGTAGGTGACAGTTCAGAGTTACCTCACCACACTAAAGTGTGAAATAAGTAGATTACTTTTAACAGTGTTGTATTTATATATCCGAATACACATTTAGTTCTTATTCCCCAAGGCTGATCATCGACTGAAGTTTTCCAAAGTTTCCCTTCAATTTCACCAGGTAAAGTCCTGGAATGTACTTTAAGTAAGGCCCTTGCCTATATTGCATCCTCTACCCTACTCTCTCACGACCTGAGCGAAAGATGCTCAAAGACTATAAGAAGTTTCAAAATTCAGTTCACTAATTTTTTTTTTCTTTTTGTAAAACAAATTTCACGTCCGTGTTTCTGTTTGTAAAAATCTAGTTAAAGAAGAATTAAGATGTTCTGGATACCCTTCTGTAACTGCAAACATAATCACAGAACACACTGCTCAAAATACTTTATAATCATTATCTTTTATCTTTACCTGTATTGTTTCTGTTTTTAAAAAAAATGTATGTAGCATTTAAGCTTTTCTGATAAGTTATGCGATTTCACTTAAGATTATCTTATATCAAACCTTGGAATCATGCTTTTCAATCTAAACTCGATAGTTTTGGTGGAGAGGTTTTCTGCGTGCAAGTCTGGTGCTAAGGTAAAAGTCATCACGCAATGGCGTGATTTGCAGAGGCGTGTTCACACGTGGAAAAGATATCTGAGATGTTTTCGAAATCTGTATCCAAAGAAGGAAGAGTCAGTTTGAAATTACAATCATGAATCTTTCTGTTCCCTGACGATCTTCTTCTTACCGCCTCGAAACACCATTTAAATGAGTGAGATAATATTGATTTTTTTTTATTCACCGGGTGAAAACATTAAAACAAATTCACACATACGTAGTAAGATAAATGTAAAGTAACTGTTCTCGTATATTTGTCTGTTTCTTTTTAAATTGTATTAACAAGAAAAACAACGTTATTTTTTTAACTTTGGGTTTGGACATCCCTAACCCTGCTGTAAAAGCCAAGGCTCTCAAACTATCTCTAATCCTAAAGCTTCGTCACACCAATGAGGATGAATGTCCAATTGAATGTCGCCTTGAATGGCAAGCAACCCACCAAGCACTTCGGAGATACGGGTTTGTATAACATCCAGGCGTATGTACATGTTACTACTATTTCTCACGTAAATCCACCAGGTAATCAATCTTTCACTTTCCTATTCACTACTAGAACTAGGCAAAAACAAAGTCCATCCTGTTCTTACATTTCTACACATTTACAACCATTTCTGATAGTACCGTTACAAACTTTGTATTTTAGGGACATTTTAGTAAGTATTGACTTAGGCCCGTCTCCAGTCCATTAGCTGTTAAGTTTCTAAAATCCACAAATATCCATGCCCCAGCCGGGAATTGAACCCGGAACTTTTGAGTCGCTGACCTGACGCCTTAGAGCACATAGGTACCGCGGTCAGGTTCTGTTAGTGACATTCGGTATTCCACCTTTATCACAAGGTCTTAAAATGTGTGTATTAGTAATATAGGCCTAGATGTACCCACGTTACTTTGTGAACAAGACAACAACTGGAGAAAAGTACTTCGTTTCTCTTTGAATCGACACATTATACGCATCTAGGCTACGTTCGGTAACCGCAACTTAAATTACGAGCCCTTGGCCAACATTCGAGTAAACCATGCGAACGACATAGAAAGAAATTCTGTAGCACCATGCATTAACCCCATAACCTTCAAGTTTGAAAAAGAAAAATGAGATAATGTCATGAATGTGTCATACGTCATCTTTGAGGTCATAGTACTTTTGTAAGCAATCACGTCCCAGAAACAGAGAGCAGAAACCAGAGTTTTCATTATTATTTTAATAGACGCCCATACAAAAGGAAACTGATTTTCTCAGAACAGATTCAATAAGGGTTATGAGTTTCATGAACGGTGCCACAGAACTGTGCACAGATCGACAATAGTTTGTTTTTTTCACTCGACTACAAGATGGCAGCATAGTGCTGTCAAAAGCGTTTGTATTCAGTTCACTTTTGGTATCTAAAATAATCCGATTTACCATGTGATTCGAATTACCCCGGCTTACTCTTAACCAAGTACAATTTTGTTATGTCTTCCACCCTTCTTTTGAAGTACCTTAGTTTGTTATGAAAATATTTAATACTACTCGAAATACACGTGACACAACACTATCATATTTTGTACAAAGAAATGTTGACCTTTAATGTGTCCATGTACAAAATATGACAGTATTGTGTCGCAAATATTTCGGGTTATTCATAAAAGATTACCTCAGTTTTTTTAATTCGTCAATGTTACTTGCATCCCTTGGCTTCTGGAGTCAACATACATGCTTCCGCACGTTAGCATCTTGTTTATTTGGATAGATTGTGTACTATTGTAATAGTAATCTAACGGAACTGGCCTCATGAACTAGCAACTCAATTTGAATTTCTTTAGGGATTCGTCTGTAAAAATCCTATAGATTTTTTCCCTAAAATTCGTTGTGTTCAAATCATTTTGAATTTACTTATGACTTTAGGTATCTAAGGCTCAGGCCATGGTAGAGTATGGGAAAGAATCCTGGAAGGAGTCGGCCATTCGGGCTTGGATTTATTTTCTAAAGATAATTGTTAGTGAATAGTTTGTTTCTGTGAGAATAATGCTAAGCACATCAGGTTGTGACACTTTGACTCCTTTTGCTCGTTGGGGCGGGTGTGTTACTAAATCTATATTATTATCCACGAGCAAAGGCAAACGAAAGTTTTAACAGACAAAATATGACACTATGAATTGTCAATGATATTGCTTCACAAGGAGTAATGAAATTATCACTGTTAATACCCCATATATTTCATTTTAATTCCAGCAGCAATATTAATATAGTTACTCCAAAAATGTGATTATTTCATTAATCCTTGTGATGGAATACGATAAGTTCTGTGAAAAAAAAATACTTTAAAATGTATAAGAGAAAATGTTAGTTAATAGATACGATCCGTATATGGCATCGGATAAAGAGAAGGAAGCTCTCGTGGAAAACAACATGTGTTAAAGTGCAGAACGCATTATTAGTTTGTACTATCCACCCCCCTCCTTCCCAATTTCAACCACAAATTATAAAGCAAATTACCATGCTAGAGACCTTTACAGGATCTCATTCGAAAGGGTTTACCTTTTTTTCTCCTATATGAACCACATAAAGAAGCAAAAATCGACATGTTGGTATCATAAAGGTCTCTTTTCACATCCGAGGTCACATTGTACAAATTATATTTTAGGAAAAGGGATTTTAATCTGTTTATATGCAACGATGATTCTGTGAACCAAAATATATTTATTTAATCACGGGGGATCATAAAACACACAACTGTTATCTTATTAATTCTGATACATGATTCCATTATCAAGCCAATTTTCATTTAAACTAAATCCGTGCAGCAAAATCAACAAAGAAAAAAAACCATAACTACTTCCTAAAAAGCTTGTAATTTCCACTGCCTTTCCATCAAGTAAAACGGTATAAATTTAATCATAGTTGAGTACTGCCATAAAACTGAAACAACGGAAGTTTGTAATTGCTTATAATTAAACGGAACATAAAGCACTACAGATTAATATATATTGGACAATCATGTTTAGTCCTGGGAAAGAACGAGGCTATTGCTAAAACAATTCAATTAGTAACGTTGAATATGTGCCTCTCGAATAAAGGAAATATTCTATCATTATTTATGAACAAGAATACTTAAAAGCTGTTAGAGTCGTTATATAATAGGAATATAGGACTATAATTTAAACAAAAGTGTGTTAACAAATTATTCAGCACAGTCCTGGAAAGAGCCAAAAGTCGATTGAAGCTAAACATTGCGAATATGGCAGTTGCAGACACAATTCAAAATTTAATTTGTTAATTTCTACCAATCGTAACAACAGATGTCGACAAATGAATTGTTATAATTAAATAACACCTTGTTTTTCAAAGCAAATATGAGGAATACTATTAAGTTTGTCGAAGTTTAAGTGTGTATGTGTACACACATAAGCGGCAATAATTTCTCCCAAGATTGGTCTTCATGCACGGAAGACACTGTGGTGTGTGTGTGTGTGTGTGTGCAGAGGGAAATGGATGGCATTATAATCCACACAGTGTTTTTAAGCAACTAAGCCACTACTTTATCATCCCTAAGACAAGACAGGCTAATGGAAAAATTTGCCGCCTCAACCTATAAAATAAAATGTTAAATCTATCAACCAATATGTCGAGAAATAAATCATGATAAAAAGAATCTTATAGATTAATAAATATTACAAGTCGATACGTCATTTCTAAAAGCCTATATGAACTTGCGACTTTCTAAGTGTGCCTCGTGTATTAATACGAGACTGTGAATGTTATATTTTCCTCCACATTTTTTCCTTCTCCTTTAGAATGCATTATGTTGTTGAATGTGAAAGAAGCCAACACATGTGTGTGTATAGAAGAATAACTTACAAGCAAAGAGATAGGATTGCCTCATACATATGGAACATTTCCTAAAGCTATCACCCTACTCACTTCTGAACGGAAAGGCTTCAATTTGCTTGCCTTTCTTCTCTCCCTCCTCCCCCCCCCCCCTCTCTCTCTATTTCCCTTAGAGATAGCTTTCAATGTAGGAAGCCAGAGATATATCAACAGAAGATTCACGTCCGAAAGTTAGGAGAGCATCCTCTCTATTGTTCAGTCTTGTCTCCATCGCGCCAAAGTTTGTTCCTTCAAAAGCTGTTTCTCTTGATTTTCTCTTTCCACCATTCTTTCTCATTCTCTTTCCTCCAAAGCTTCATCCTGTGCGTTTAGTCAGGAACTCATGTAATTCTTCAGAAAGGATCACTCAATGGAGCCTTCTTTGTGATGCTTGGTATTAGCTTGTTCTTGGGTGTAACTGATAAGAGTACCATACCTGTCGTCCATGAACTTCTCCTTTCCAGATATGAATCAACTTCCATTCTACCACTATTCGTTTTTTTAAAGAGGACGTTCGAATTAAAGTTCCACCTTTAAGAGTTACTTTTAGTCATATATGTAGTTGTTCCAATATGATTTTCATTAACCACACTAACCGTTAAATGGTGTGGATTACATTCGCCATCTTAGTATGCCCTTGCATTGATTAACGCATATATGGAAAGTTTGCCTCAAGTTTTTCAGAAGTAGTAATTTAAATATCTGTTTTCAAATAGTTCTTCGTGACCTCCATTTTAACTGGCTGTATTTAATAAAATTCATTGTTTTAGTATAATTGTCAATACAGCTGCCGCTATGGTTCTTGGGAATTATCGGACACATTTCCCATGATAATGCCTTCATCATTGCTCACGAGCACTGCGTCTCAAGACTGCTTACATCATAGCTGAAATAGGTGCGAATGAATATGTGCGAAGAACTTCTGGTTGAGCAGCATGTGATTCATTCTTATGTTAGATCCATTATCACTGATCTACATCACTATGATCCGGAGGACAAGCAGGCCTGCACCGTTTGGACATTTGTCTTGTCTTCAGATATCTTGAAGAAGGTACGTGAGATTCTGAAGAACCCTTAAAAGAAGAAGTTCCAGCACGTGATCTAAAATTGTTAGGCCTGTAGGGCCAAGAGACCTTGTCCTTCTCGACCTTGCCTACTCCTCTTGTTTAGGTAATGTTCAAATATTTGAACAACGTATATATTTGCAAACGACATCTAGTTGAAACAACCACAATTAAAACTTACGTGAAAACAGAACTTAGTAATTCCACTTCGCAGAGGAACAGGACGAGGTGAGAAAAAATACAATAAAATCAATGGAAAGAACTACCCAGAATGGTGAATACCGTCCACACCCTTTAGAATGCATGTATATAATATTTCAGTAATTTATCCTTCACTTTCAGCTAACGTGAACATTTTTATCTCCGTTATTCCAATGTTAATACCTCACATGTCAGTTTTGCTTAATACGATATTGTGAATAGTTTACATCGCAAGTGAGAGATAAATTGTAAAATGGAACGAGAACATATTAGCCCTATGGAAAGATGTTAATACAAATCGCTGACTTATCTTAATAACAGCACAGTTGTATTTTATTTTTTCTCTTGCAATGAAGACGTGCTATAAACATATTGCAGTTTATAAATTTTAGACTATTACAAAGTATTTAGCGCCTATTCACAACACGATATTTACTCTGTTCGTTTTAACATATTGACTTACTTATTAATATTACAATTTATTAACGCAAATACAACATTTGACTTGCTTTAGGAGCATATTGTTTACATACACAGCGTTGAGAAGAGGAGGGGTCATCGGAAAGACGTTGAACTATCATACGATTAAGCTTACCTGAAAAACTAACTTGTAAGAAGTTCGAGCAAATACCTGTAGTGGGCCAGATATTAGCTACCCTCCCGATTGGTGGTGATGGGAAATCAAAAGTATCCAATCAGAAAAAATAATTAACAACAGTGTTCGATTTGCCAGGGGAGATGCCGGGGATTTTTCCTGGTGTCAGAGGATTTCATCCCCGGTTGTTGATCCCGAATATCATCCCAACCAGGGAAAAAATCTTAGTATTTCTACCCAAACAGGTAGTAGGTTCAAACTTACCAGCAACTACTAGTTGTAGGATCCCCCCCCCCTCCTTCGTAATTAATATCAAATCGAACCCTGCATAACAATTAAGTATAGCTCATGAGATAGTATTTCTTATATAGCAGGCATTTGAATCAATATTTTGTTAAGGAATTAGAAATTGGTAGAGTCATCGGGGGTGAATTGACCACTTTTTTTATATTTTTCTTATTTATGACTATGAATGGAAATCTACAGAAAAAAAGAGCATACCAAATGCGAGGTACATCTTTCAGTATTTCTGCCTGGACGCTAGATTATATAGTATTATATACTGTAGGAGATACACAGTTGATTGTAAAGTAAGAGCGATTATGGGCATAGTACCCCACCATCCGGGCAAAGCGCTCACCATCGTGGGGAATATGCCCATGTACACCAACACTATACTAAACAAGGTGGAAGGTCATAGCAATGGAAATGATGTTACGATAGAAGCTAGTCATACTACAGGAAATGTTACGGCACAAGTCACAAAAACTAGCCTATAAAGCATGAAGTTCCTAATACTTCCTTACCATTGACAGGCTTGGAAAATACTGAATAGAAAAATACTAGTGTTGCCGAAGAGACGAGATTTGGCTTTCTCGTCTCGAAAATATCTTGTCCAAAGAGTGTAGCGTCTTGAAAAGATGTATGCTTTGCATTACGAGAGCTATGTCTCGTCTCGTTTTCTATAGCCATTTTATCTGTCTCGTCTCGTCTCGTGGCAACACTAAAAATACATATTAACTGAAAATACAGAATGCAAAAGCTTGTTTAGCTTCTTTCTAATGGTGAGATGTAAGTTTGTTTTGCACAACACAATACTAACAACATTGAACAGTCTTATGGAAATATTAGACTAACTGAAAATAAAAATTAGAAATATTACACTCGCTGAAGGAAATCAACTGAATTTACAAGTTCCTCCTCTTCTAAGACAAAGACTATTACACAGCTTTAAAGCGTACTACCGTGCTTGCTAGAATGGGAATACGTGAGGTAAAGCGTCCACGGGCCATTAGCCCCGACGCCTATTGGGCATATCACCCCGATGTCAAACACGATAGTTTCAGTTTATCCAACTTCCAACACTGCATGGCATGGCGTCTATCCGCTATTGCATCAGAATAAGAGAACCCTACTTTGTGCAACGCACATTCATTGGATTCGCTAATACAGCAGTGTAATCATTCTGTCTCCCTAAATTTGAAACGTTCAAAAAATATTACAAGCAAAAATTATGTACTTAGCTTTTGGTGCCACCTTCGTCTTCCAGATAATTGCGCCTTCACTCAGTCGTATCACTGTTGCCACCTCATATTCCCTTCCGTGTTTTAGAGGGAGACATTTTACCTCACTGGGCATCTCACCTCCACGTACTCTATACCTACTATAAACGAGCATCACGCGCTTGTTTTAAGTTGTTTACAATCCACAGTATTTTCCAAATGACGGCAAGCCTTAATTAGCCAATGAGGATGGAAAATATTAGATTGCGATACCTGTTATATAAGGGGATGGTACCGAGATTGGTCTCGATCTCGACTTGTTCTCGTCTCGATTTAAAGACCAAGATCGAAACTAAGACCAAGTTCGAGACGAGACAGAGATTATAACTGTATTAGACGTATCTCGAGTATAGGCTTCCTTGGTTCTCATTCACATAAAGCAACTCAGCGATGGAGGTTAGAATATAACATTTATAATGGACAAAAGGATTGTTAAGGCAACTATTGTGCACACAATCTTTTTATTTGAAGCACCACTGAAACACTACAGAATTTCCATTCCTGCCATTGCTTGCGCGTAGAATGTTCTGGGCACACTTTTCACTGCCTTATTTCTACCTTACCTCATGTGTCCGCTAATGTATGTATCGTCTGTAATTCTGCACGACGCTTTGAAGTTCACTTCTTATTATTAATAATATATAATCACTTGTGATACTACGTCGACACTAATAATTTTTTTGTCAGGAGCTTTTGTCACATCTCTACTTTCTTACCGCCGTTTCCCCACTCAGTCCGGGCACTGTTGCCAGTCTAGACCAGCACGTTGTTACTAAATAATCACTGCTATAAGATCACAAACATTGAGACTTACTCGAGACGAGACCAAGACCTATTCTTCGAGACTCGAGACGAGACCGAGACTTGCCTATCGAGACTCTCGTCTGGAACGAGACTTAATGCTTCACTTTGACGAATGTCGATAACATTAATTCAATGTTTTTCTTTACGACGGTTTACGCTAAAAGGAGTCTTGTGACAACTAGTTTCCTTTACATAAATTTTATAACTTTTAGTTATATTGTAGTTTTAAAATATGAGAAATTTGCCAATGCCAACCTTATTTCCTATTGTCTTGTCAGCAATGATATAAATATGTTGAAGATTGATTCAGGAATGGATTAATGCAGAAATTTATTTTCTACAATTTTTCATCCCCATTTTTTCTTCTTGCTGATAACTTTTAACACCACTCTCTCATTTACGTCATCAACCTCTACTAATCTGATCGCGTAACGACTGTAAAGCATATGTCAAGAAGTCAAACTGTCTAAATTCAAAGATAGGTCTTTGCTTACGTCATTTACCTATATTTAAAAAAAAGTATGAAAGATTTTTGAAATATGGACCAGTACCTTAGAGCTGATGGAGACAATGTAATGTTTCTTTTAAAACTATTTTTCCATGTATAAGATAAAAGTTATTAAGTTTCACAGAAAGCTCGTATTTTATCCAGAATAAACTCTGCACGAACTATTACGTAGATACCTGTACATTCGATAGAAACAGTATTGTTTTTATTTAAAAAATGTACTTACATAGTATGCCTTAGATACAGTAAAGCTAAATTTATCTATTAACTTATGATATGCTAGGATAGTTAGAATGAAATTTTATTCTGATGATACGGCTTGTTTGAAACACCAATCTGCTTATTTCTGTTTATGACATGACATACGTTGTTCTATCCATTCTATTTGAAAGTAGCGTTTACTGGGAACACATTTCAGTCCTTTCTTTTGGCTTTAATGTAAGCTACAGATGTAATCCGTACTCATGAATATGTGACTTGGTTCTTTTAATCAGAATAAATTAATTCGTGACGGAGTTCTGTAAACGATATTTTCATTTTTTTTTAAATTCTTTTTTTGTATTGAATTGTTTCCTTTGACTGTATGTAAACTATTTTGTAACAAACAATACGTGCATTTATATCTATTAATCTGTCTGGTAGAAAGTAGAAACTTTCAACTAAAATGTAAATATGTTGTTCATTTCTAATGTGACCGTTATTTAGTCAATGTGGTTAGAGTTTAGAAATAGCAAAACGTCAATATTACTATACCAATTTCCTAACTTGTGGTATAACATGGATACATTTTTATAATAGAAACACTTGCTAATTAAAGCTTCTTTATTACTTTAAAATCGTGAGAATTTTATCTCTGTTCAAGAATATCATTTCTAATCAAAATTACAAACTGAAATGTAATAAATTATGCCAGTGTAATATTAATAGTATTGTTTTTGTACAGATAGGAAAGCCTGCGTACTCAGTTGAAATGAGTCAAGACACGGTAACACTTTTAAGTCTATTAATAATTTCTTCCGAGATTAGACTAGACAAGACCGAGACCAACGTGTCGAGACCGAGACAAGACCAAGACCGGAATTTTCAGGTTGAGACAAGACCAAGGCTAAGACGGCCCTCAAAACTTCAAGACGAGAACAAGACTGATGTCAGTCTCGCCTCGTTTCCGTACCATCCCTACTCTTATTTAAAGATCCTTGTTTACCCAGAGAAACCTTTGCTTGTTGCCAGATCATGCTTCTTCTGTTATTTTAAAGATCTTTTCAAAAAATAACATAAGAGTTCCTTGTCTAAACTGAGACATCGAGATGGACACAAAATGTGTTACTAGGTAACAATATGTTTACCTTTCATTATAGTCTTCAATGTTTACTTTACATAAAGAGCAGAGAGCTGGTAGCATTTGCAGTGTTGAATAAATTTGTTTATTTGTAATGTGCTATCCTTGTTTCACAAAACCATTGCCCATCTTCTTATTCTAATAATAATACTGACAATTGTTTCTCACTTTTAAATGTAGAAGGCATCAATTTCAAGTCCCCAAACACACCATAGAAATAGAATCCATGACGTTCGCACAGACAACTGTTGACAAAAAGGCGATGCCGGTAATTTAATTTCCCAGTTTGCAACTCTACATTCCACAAACAACGAGGGTAAACTTTATATAAACCTCGGATATCATATTAACCTAATCTAAACTCAGTAAATCAAACGAAAGTTTAGCCTTCTTTAGAACTACTCTGATGTAACCTAACCTCTCGTATTGCCAGTAATTGAAGGATCTGGGGTAATATCTAAAATCCAACCGCTTTCCATACACTAATATGGATTAGAACGTGGAACACTGTGATTTGTCGAACAAATTCTTTGAATATCACTCATCGCTGTTTCTTTTTCTTCTGTTTGATTTCGCCTTGGACATAGAAACAGAATTACACACAGAATGAACTAGTAACAAAAACTGAATATTGAAACTTACCTTCTTTTTATTCCGTAGTAAGTTGGCGTCGCGGTGATCTTCGGCGTTACCAGGTGCTCGCGAACCCCAAAGTCTTAATCCCATCCTCGCATACACAAAACTTATGATGCACAGTGGTGTGAAGTACTGCATGGCTACAAGAACGTGTCTATAAGCCATCATTTCCTGTTTGGACAACACCACATTCTGACAAAACGGTTTCGCCCCACCATGCACTTCGTCTTCGATGTACGTCACATTCAGCGCAACAGCCATTGGTACGGCCAAACAGGCGCCAAAAGTCCAAATGGCAGCAATGATTATCCTGGCGCGTAACTTAGACGGTCTGTTGGTAAGCGGATGAATGATTGCACGGTATCTGTCCACGGCTATAGCAGTCAACGTAAAAATGCTCACATTCACACTGAGTACTTGGACAAAGGGACAAAACCCACACATGAAGAATGGCAGATTCCAACGCTGGAGGAGCGCTGCTTGGAACTGGAAAGGTATCGAGAAGAGACCAATAATAATGTCCGCCAACGCCAGATTGGCAATGAAGCAATTGGTCACGTTTTGCATGCGACGACTTGTGGCAACAATCCACATGACTAGGGAATTCCCAACAACGGCCACAACCGAAATGCTTCCATAAAATATGGATAGCAAAACGATTATTCCTGTGGGTACATCATACAGGACTTCTTTGTTCTCCCAGTCAGAGAAATTTGCAACAATTTCGGTGATGTTAATTACGCCATTACTGGAATGGTAACCGCTGCTCTCAGCGCACATGATTGGACGGTCCGTGGTATTCATACTTCCATTGGTCACTGGCTCTTTCTTGGATCACCCAAACTGCAATAAAACAGAGAGAACAGAATAATTAACTTGAATGTACGAAAGTAATGGTTTCACTAACTTTATTTATTACTACGTAATATTACAAGGTAAAAGTAATAGCATTCTAACGAACACAGACTTTTTCTTCTTTTAAAAATTATGTTAACCCTTTACTTTTTTAAATACCTAAACAATTCAGTAATCTATAAAAACATAATTTATATACTGTCTCTTAAATCAAATATTATTCATTTTGTTCAACTTAGACAAGTTGTAATTAAAATCAACTTTATGTCACACTGATTTTTTTTTATCTTTATATTCCCTATGAAGTATGTACGAGATTTTTTCCTAATTACTGTATAAATAATAAATATACACGAAATAGCTTTCAAGCAGAATGTGTATTTTGGTTTCATTGTTTTAAAATAACACAAGAGTTTAAAAAGCTTGTGAAAATATCATGTTCTCTTTCTGTTTTGATCTGACTTCTGGTTTAACTCGTCACAGAAAATTTATAATTTTATATTTTCATTCTGATTTTGGATGTTGATTACAGGTGGTCAAATTGAAAACCAAAACAGTTTGAATTACTAAAAACTAGCCCCATCAAAATTGCCTATCATAAAACTATTACGCTGTAAAATATGTTACAACATTTTCATAGACTGCTAAAAATCAAGCAAAACAAATGATTTATGTACAAAATTGAAAACAATATGTATATCATTATTCATAGCAATTAATGTCAAAATAAATAAAAAGTCCATATCGCACATAATAATTCCTTCCTGTATACATTCAAATTCCAACACTGTCAGAGTACGCGCGCGGACATTCCCAATATTCTAGTGACAAGGGTACGCGCGCTGACTCAGAATTCAGTCTCACACAAACGGCTATTTCCAACTGCAGATACCGGAAGGAATGCTTTGATTATGCCAACAAATACGAGAATTTTAAAGAAGTAGTTAGCAGAGGACACATCAATTTAAGTAATTCTACTAGCTACTGACAAGGAAAGTGTCCCCGGTGGGTGAGTGGTAATCCTCGCTGCCTTGTAATCAAGGGATACCTAGTTCGATTTCCGGTGGGAACACAACTGCTTCGGAGTCCACGTTAAACTGAAGGTCCCATCCTTAAAAACTTACTAGCTCGTTTAGGACGTGAATAACAGTTCAATCAACTGACAAGGAATACACACAATTGCGGACTCTCGCTCTACGGCGCGTGTACTGAAGGGTTAATGCTTAAAACCATAACATGCTGTATCATCATACAAAATTTTGAAGGAAATTTTAGAACTGTTCTCGCATGAGACTCGTTACCGTATAGGAATTACAACTAACATAAAACTCTGATAGGCTGAAATAGAAAAGGCTGTTCGCTTTTTCCATATTAGCAATTTGGAGCACAATGCATTTCTTTGTCTTCTAACTATGGAGACCGCAACGAAATTGAAATTTTAATATACCTATAATTAAAACAATAACGCCCCCAACCGTTGTGCTAAATTTGGGTACAATACACTACCGCAATTCGTATAGGGTTCTATTGCGGAAAAGTAATGGTATGTCCTGTGCGATAAACACACACCGTGAACGGCGCATGAGAAATATGGAGGTCGTTCTCTACATATTCTCAACCTACGGTACGAAGTGAAATATGGTGGCCAGTCCTACCTCGACCGGCATTACCTCCCAAAGTTCCCAGGAATACCAAGAACACACTAATAAAAAAAACTATTTCATTATCGACAACAATGGTACATTACATAACGAATGTATGACTCAACAATAAATACTTGATGTTCTAACAATACCAACGCCGTTACCCCAGATGTGTAAGATCAAAGCGTCTCAGAAATTTTCTTGCGTCAGAAAAGACGAAGAAAATTTTACAATATGGTTGCAAAATCATTATATACAGAGAAATATTATAGTTGGAACTATCAAGAAGAACAAGAAACCGTTGTTTGTGGCTTTACCATTTTACATAATAGATATCCTCTAGAAAGAAACAGATAGTTATTATGCATACACAACATGTGTTCATTATGAAAGAGAGCTTTACGACTACAAGACCTATCGTGGTGTACTTCCATGAAAATATCATCCTGAACAAAGTTTAGGAGTCTATCTTCCAAATAGTGAACATAAATCTAAGCAGACTTCTAATGACAGTTGTTTCTGGGATGACCCTGTGAATGAAGATCACGCACCACTGAACAAACAGCCGTTCGATAAAAAGAAAAGGAAAAATCAAATTCAAGTTTATATGATAAAACACACCGATATATCGAGAACAAGAAAAGAGGTACAACATTTTATCTCCTTTCTGTCATGATTTAATGAGGCAAGTTCATCTGGAACCGAATCCCCAAATATGACAAATTATGTTGTGATGGCACATCGAGTGATTTTGCTGAGAATCAACCAATCGGTGAAAATCTTGAAGAAGGTATCAGTACAAGGATTAATGTATAAGCAAAAATGGAAAGATTTACAGCAATGAGTTACAAGTGTCATCTGTGAATGTTCCTGAAATATATTTTATCGAACCCGTAGTATACACAAAACATGATATAAGCATTCAACCAGTAAAACCTCCACAAACTTATTAATGTTTTTCTTTGCATTTTCGAATATGATTGTCTACGAAGCAATCAAAAATTACTTGTGTTCCCCGTAAACTCTTGGAGCTTGTAAAGATTTGTATGATTTCAAACATTAACTTTGCTAAATAAAGGAGATAATTGAGGTCTTCGCCAAGAAGGAAAAAAACCAGTGAAATTATTTTATTATTTAGACAATTGGAATAGTTTCTTTTCAATAGAACCTATTTTATTAGAGTAAAAAATAAGAATAAAACAGATGGCGCTTTTCACAATTAAACGCTTTCACTTTTTGTATCGAGAAGTTCTCGATGTAAACTAAAAGATTTTTTTACTTTCATTTTACATATGTTAGCTTAAATAACAAGTGTATGTCCTTAAAATTATAAGCACATAATGTTCCGTGCAAACAGAAATCCTGACAGACATATAAACGCCTAGCCCAAATAGTTTAAGCTAGAAACTTAAAATTTATACAGTACATGGGGTTTATGACGTAAGCTACCACTAAAGAAGGATTTTTGGAAATTCGGTTTGGAAAGAAGTGAAACTGGGTTGCAATTATTTTAATATACAATGCTCATATTTTAAAATCCTTTGAATCTACAACCAAGAAATTTGGTATTTACGCTTTCTTTTTAAAATAATCAGACACATGTTTGACCGTTTTTTGATATTGGCCCTAGAAGTGGGGCCAATATATTTTTTATAAATATAACTATAGTGACTGATATATGAACATGCAGGCCAAACGGCCTAAGCTAGAAACTTGAAATTTATGTCTATTCAGGTTTTAACTAACCAATTTCACTAATATTCGGTAAGGGAGCAAAGAAGGGCATTTTTCTATTCCCCCGTCACAGAAAACAAGTAACCCCAAGAATCGTAAGCGGCCATCTCTTATGTTGTTTTATCTATGGGAGTAAGGTTACGTGACGAAGTTATTTTATGTATAAATCCAAAATAGATAAACGAGTACAAATTATTACAATGGCGATCGAGTATGTGCGTTTCGATAATCCACGTACATAGTAATGGTATTTATGAAGTTTGTGTTGCCAATTTGTATGATAAGTTCGATTCAGTGATTGATTCGTTAGTTGAAGTAAAGGAACTAGTTTGTGGGATCAGTTTGGCAGTAAACAAAGTTTATTAAACTGATAGCTGTGACTTTTCTAGAAGTATTACTTTGGAACTGGATTAAAAGTTTTCTGAACAAACTAGCATGGCTTCGTCAAGTATATTATTTAATCCTTTTGATTCTCATCGTGACAAAATATTATTATACATAGAAAGGTTTAACTTTCATTGTAAAGTGTTGGACTTGTCACAAGAAAAGAAAGCGGATTTGCTACTTGCATCGTTTGATTCAGATGCATTTGAAAAGCTAAAAGTGCATTTCTCGCCACAAAAACTATCCGATCTTAATTATGATGAAATTGAAAAATCTTTGATACAAATATTTGAGGTGCCTAGAAACCATAGAACTGAAAGGTTCCACTTTCATACACTGATGCAAGCCTATGGTCAGACCGTTTCAGAATATATACAGTCCCTAAAATTGCAAGCCAGCAAATGCCAGTACGGAAATTTTCTAGATGAGGCCTTAGTTGATCAGTTGGTATTAGGCGTCAGGGATGTAACTATCCGTAAGAAATTGTTAGCAATTGATAAATTAGACTTTAATAAAGCAACATTTATAGCGCTCCAACATGAGCTAATTGAGCGTGATAGTGCGGAGCTATCGCATATATTAGACCGTGTACATCTTGCTTCTAGTCAGGTCAATCAGCTAGAACCAAAGCCAGTAACACAATGTGGTTGTAGACCTAAAGAACAGAAACAAACAATGCTACGTAAATGCTACTATTGTGCGCTTTCTCACCAAAAAAGGTCGATGTCCTGCATATAACAAGTACTGCGAAAAATGTCATGCTAAGGGCCATTATCGTATTTGCTGCGATCAATTACAACAGTGGAAGAACAAACAGAAGTTTAAAGAGCCAATACATGAAATTAGTCACGAGGAAGATCATATTAAACCTAATGAGGATATACCTAATAATTCTAGTTTCGGAATTAATGATATTTGAATACTTAGTGTTGAATCCAGACAAACAGTGCAAACTTCACCTGCGTCCATGACTAGGTTATATATGCAAAATAGGCTAATGTATTCTTTAGTAGATTCTGGATGCGAATCAAATATAATGGATAAGGATACTGTGGAGCATTTAAGTGTACCATTAATACGTTTTGAAACACCAAAAACTATGCTTGCACTTAATGATTCTGAAATACAGCTAATTGGGTCGGTGATCATTCCATGTGTGTACAATTCTTCTCACCATTTTATAGAATGGTGTGTCACAGGTCAAAAGATAAACAATATAATCTTGGGACGAAAAGGAATGGACCAATTATTCGGTAATTGGAGAAGGCGTTTACATTGGTCGAATCGATCCAACAGCTACACCAATAATTCCAATGCAATATCTGGGAACTACTCCACTACTACGAAAAATAGACAACCTGATATAAACAATTCTAATTCTATCTCCAATAATGCATTAAAAACATTGTTCACACAAATGCAAACGTTGGCAGAGGAAATTCAGAACCTGAAACAAGCACTGGTTACTGAACATATTTTTTTTAGATGAAAGACCAAACCAATCTATGAAAGCATCTCCACCTAATCGTTGTCCTTTAAATGATTCAACTGTTATAACCAATCATTCTGAAAAGAAATGTGATATTTCCCGAAGAGTGACCCAACCTTTGCAAATAGGAATTCAACAAGATACCATTCATCAAACGTCAACAGTGCAAAGTCTAGATCTAAATAAAACATCCAAAAAGTTGAACACAAATAATAGCAGCGAAGATCTTGACTCAGTGTTATGTGATGGTGGATTTAAACGTTATTTATCACATCCTGCCATAGTAGCACAAAAATTTGTATGGAACATTTGGTTACAACGTGGATATGAAAGCGAGATTTGTAAAGATGCCCAAAAACTAATTGATGCGTTACAACTAAGTGTTCAGTGAATAAGATAATTTGGAACTGAAACATTTTAACTACTGTACTCCTTTAATACAAAAAGATGTGTGTATTTGTTCTCATGACATGAATTTTGTATATATATATATATATATTGCAAAAGATTTTATATTTTGGGCGTATGGCTGAAGAGTAAATGTTGATCACTGAATAAAATCAATGTTTAGTAGGAATGATTGAATGAAAGATAACAAATTGTAAAAAAAAAATATATAATTATTACAAGTGGTTTAGATGCTTTCTATTGTTAGTCTCACGGGAAGAAACTTGATGAGGTTTTGCCAAAGGAACTTAATTATATTTTGCATAAAAGTAACTTAAAAAAATAGGAGAAAGTGAATTTGTGAGCTGGATTTTATGAATTACGTAACAACGATGAAACAAATAAGGCTAAAATAAACTCCGATGATCACAAAGAGTAAGACAACCAAGGAAACATTTTGACTATGAGGGTTACTAAGACCTAACACATTGATGCGTCTTATAGAAGGTTATTATTTCTAATCATGATATGATGTTTTATTACGAAACTCTCATTTTCAGAGGAGAGAGTGAAATTGTTAGAAAGTTGGTGGACAGGCCAAACATTATTCTGAACAGTGATGGTATACAAAAACGACAGACTTAAATTATATCTAGGCATCAAGCTATATTCTTCTTCTAAAAGTAAATAAATAAAAAAGAAACAAGGTTTTACATGAAAACCCAAGTTTGGAATTTTCTTAATGTGTATACGAAGTGAAATATCGGTGAAAAATGTACAACAAGATGTCTTCCATTGTGGGTTAAGATGAACATATTGTTTAGGCCGATACTTTATCCACTTCTACTACTTTGGAGGAAAAAAAACAGTTTTAAAGTTTGAAGTTCCATTTAAGTCAGTATAAATTCATTTCATTTCTAACACTTCTAGACACTTCGAGGTCGTTTCATGAGATATTATTTTTGAGTTTGATACCATTCAGCAAGTACAAGGTCTTTGACTCCAGGTGACGATATAGAGAAAATATGAAGAACAAAAAAATAGAATCGAATCGAATCCAATTTCGTGTTTTTTTTCTAAAACATTTTTTATTGAACTTATTAAAAGTGTTTATTATGGCGTCAGAGTAAAAACGAAACGGAATAGTACTGCTTTGTACAGCTATAAATGTTTGACAAAATTATCATGGCACCTATTAACAAAGAGGCAAGTGAGATTAATCGTGTGGTGTTTCTTGTCCCTGACTTGCACTAATAACTTCAATTTCAGGAAACACTAATTACACAATTTTTAAAACTTTATTTTCAACAAGAAAAATTCACTCCAATTGATGTACATGAAATCTTGTTTTAACTGCGTTCCATAAGTCTTTGCGCATGTAGCTTAAAATTACTTTCATTTCCAGTCATATGACACCATCATATGACGCATCTAAAATTTGTTGGGCCTCCCAGCAAAGAAAAGTAAAAGTCTCTTTTTGCCTATATATTTTCAACGTATTTAATATCAAATTAAGAGTTGTTGACCAACGTCTCCTTTCTCAATGAACTCCTTACATTGCTTTTGATTCTATTCTAAACGATCTTTCAGAAGATATAACAGTCACAAACAAAGTCAAGAATTCCGCTGTACAATTACAGCTTCAGGATAACTTGAGGTGATTTTGTGGAACTTGATATAAGGAAGTTATGCTAATCCAGAAACTTTGTTCAGCTTTTAAATTTAGTTTCCAGAGCCCAGTCCGAAGGGAGAATACTTTCAGCAGTAAAGAGGGAGCAAAGTGCTTTTCACACCCATTCTTTTGAAGATTTTGTTTCTCCTTTTGGCTAAAATTACTTCCTCAGAAAACTGGAGAAGAATTTTTTGGAGCAGAACGGAAATCTTTCTACAAGTTCTTATAAGGAAGAAAAAGTGGTTCTTTATTTCATTTTTAACCATATTCAAAAGGGCAATGGAAACAACCTCCCGAAACAAACTCTATAGCAGAGAACCGACGACTTTCTGCCAGCTGCTGAGTTCATCGACGTGTTTCATTACTAGTATTATTATATACTTTCGGTTGCCTCTTGTGCGAGAACACAATTTTCAGTTTCCATTCTGCAGCGACAGCCATGGCTTCTTTCTTTATTTGATTACATCCTTCCTGTTTCAATGTCTCTTTGCTTCCTTCGAGAGTACCTAAGGCTTTCTTGAGGTCTGTTTCTTTTCTTCCAAGAAATTGTGGAAGTTATACGTTCATAAAATGATCTCGAAAGCAGCCAAGAAATATAAACTGGTAGGAGCCCATAGGTCTTCTCTGTTGGCTTGCCTTCTGATCCCTCGCCTTTGTTTATGCTTTTCAGAGAAGTTATTTTGTATGGGCCATTCTAGTAAATTTTGACTTCATCCCGTTACCATTATCCGTCACATTCTAGTTAAAATCCACAATCACAAACATCCATGTCCCAGCCGGGATTCGAACCCAGGACTTTCGAGTTGCTGACTTAGCGCCCTAATTCACGTGGCTACCAGGTCGGCTTAACTCATTAGTAGTAGGTAGGTAGGAGTGCAATATAATATTCACAATGTTTGTAAAGTCGATTTGACTTCATAGACCTCTTAGGGGTCCAAGACCCCTACGTAAAGGGGCTTTGTGGTTCATGGATCCAGGTCTGATCCTGTGTCACAACTCGAAATAGGTAACCTGCCGATTTATCTGACTTTCCCTTACATGTTAAAATATTTGTAAACCACAGGAAAATAACGTGCTTTGTCCATCGTTTATCAAAATTGAGACAATCTGATTGCTCTTTTGAAATCCCTTTTTAAGATGTTATGATGCATGAAGAGAATATACGTCTGTAACAAAACAAATCTTCATTTGATGTGCATGGATACGCAATGCTAATTCTGGACTTGTAAACCGCTCTACAGTAAAAGCAAGAAAATGGACATGGATCGTTCTTTTCCTGTGGTCTTCATTTGTGTTTTCAAAGAATAGGCGTTATTGTTCAAAATGGTGTGTTGATTAATCCTCGTTTCACAGTAACTATTCTCATTTTAAAACATGGGTTTCGTTGAAAGTAGTTGTAAATTTATAACCCAAACAGTACAATGCGCTATTTCCAAATTATTCTTTATTTTAATTTCAAGCGACCTCTTCGGGTGCCAGTTTTGAAGATGGCAGTGAACCTATAGGTCAGAGAGTGATAGAGTCAGAGATTTTCCACTATTTTTTTATTGTAGAGAGAGTTGGTTTCATTTGTATTGCAATTAGTTCCTCAGATAGGCAGAAAATGTCGTAATTTTCCCACACTAAATATTGGTCACATAGCAATGTATATTGTTTTCTATCTCCTGATCCCATGGCGATCCCAGATTAATTTTCTCATATGTTGTCTAGTATAAGATTAAGTACCAAATACATTTTTCTTTTTAAATCGAAAGGTCACATTGTTTTAATTTCAAGGTCAAAGGAGACGTTAGATGACCTTGACTTCATTCACTGTTCAGACATTGGCACGTTACATATCATTGGAAACTTTGTTCCATTCATCGTATAACAAACTTTGTTTGACCTTTCTATAGACCAATTAGAAGCTGAAATATTGCAATTTGCAAATATCTTGCCGCACTAAAAAATACATTTTTTTTTTACTTTGACGTTCATTTACTATAGGGCATATGGGACTAAAAATTGAAACGGTGACATCCTTTTGTGAGTAGTATAAACTCACCAAATTTCGTGAAAATCGGAGATGGTCGGATTGTGAGCTGTGTCGATAAGCAATAACGTGCGAGAAACGGAGAGAACAAAACAAACCACACACTATTATACCTATGGACGTCCAATTGATCTTTTGGAACAGCTTCAGTGACAGTTATGGGATTCATGCACGCTGCCACAGAATTATGGTTGAAGAAAATTCTTAAACATAGAATCTGTCCTGAATTTAAATCGGACCCCTACCGTCCGACATTCCAGGTACAGAACTATGCTCTGACTATGGTTCGATCCGAAAAAAAGTGCTGACAAAAACAAACGGGTACAACAGTTGACCCCAACTGATGCAGGGCTTTGTCCTGGAATAGTGCTTAAACAAATTAGGCGGAGCTCAGTGGGAGGACTGTGCACATGTACTACCGTCAGACAGCGAGTATCCAGTTCGCATGATGTATGTTCCGTTGGAAAAAATACTGCGAGAGCTTCCTAACGACACCTCAATCCCTTTCCTAGCCCTAATATTTCCAAAGTTATAAATTGCCGCTATCTCTGGCACCGCCCCTGCAATATGTATGATCTATACGAGTTTAAGCTAGTTTTGCTGAGAACTTCTCAACGACACCTCAACCACCTCCCTAACCCTAGTAGTTCTTGATTTGAAAGTTGTCGACGGACAGCGCAGCTGCATTAAGACGTCACAGTATGTGCTGCTGAAGCCTAATAGCAGCTAATAAGGCCAATGTACAACAATAGTTCATTAAATAACCACTGCATAACGCAACAATCGGTAGTTTTAGCTTTAACAATACCAGTGCTCTTGCCCCCGACATGCATGTCGTGATGCCTAAGCCATCTTTGCAAAATATTTTGCGCTAAAAAATAATTAATAACGCAGAGAATAATATGGAAAATGGCCGCCAAGAGATCGAATAATTACAAATTTCGTAATCGGGAAACTGAAAGACAAGAATATATAAATCTTCATGCTTCTGATCACTCGAATTACATGGATCATATACGAGTATACAGCGTGGTAAGGTTACGGACAGACAAACTTCGGGAGGTGATACGTACAATGAAAAATAAAGAAAAAACGCCGAGGCAACAGGGGGGAAATTCCGAGGCGTTACGAAGCTACA
The DNA here is from genome assembly GCA_022664845.1 of Lepisma saccharinum. Classification (NCBI taxonomy): domain Eukaryota; kingdom Metazoa; phylum Arthropoda; class Insecta; order Zygentoma; family Lepismatidae; genus Lepisma; species Lepisma saccharinum. The sequence continues at coordinate 37,352 of JAGDQP010002811.1, forward strand.
GCCTGCCGAAAGCGTGGGAAAATGAACTTCAGAGCCGATTATTGCGAAGACGAAAATTCGGAGAGTAGGCGGTTGAGAGTAAATTAGAGGAAGTCACACCTGGGCTATCCAAAAATACATATTGGAAAATGCTACAAGCAGGGCGCAAGGGATTCCCCAAAGGAAGTAGGGGATTCCCAGAAAGTCTTCCAAGTAAAGATGGGTCGAAAGGACCACAAATGGGATGAGTTGCCAACAGGTAACAATAATTCATTGCCGGCGCATCGATATCTCAACGAGAATTAATGTTATGACCATTTTTTAAAAATAATGCGTGGTTGCATATCAGACAGGGGGGATAATTGAAGACAGTCAACGTGCGTTTGGCTTGTTTATGAGCATTGAGAGAGACTAGGAGTATCTAGTCGGATGGTGGTGAGTACGCATCTCAACAGCTACAGTGTAGTAAAAAAGACGCCCTCGTTGGTCGAGTGGTCAGTGCTATCAGGCGTCCGTGATGTCACAGCAGTCTTGCATTGAAGTCCGCCTGGAAAAGAATCAGGTGTAAGATTAAAGCGTAACAGCATGCAAAGGATGGACGGAGGGTATTAGTTAATGAAGAGGCACGTTCGACTGGTTAGTAGAAAGAACGCAATGTAATAGCAGCCGCTGTATAGCAGCCAAAGAAGGATGACATGGAAGAGAGAAAGCAAATACGTGACATCAGGTGTAAACCGATGCAAGACAAAACGTAGAAAGTTTTCCATACGATGTCACAAGCTTACATAGTTCAATCTGTCTATTCTACAGAAGCAAACAAAATGCGTGTAAAAGAATGATGAATCCGAGCTGAGTCGGAAGGTACGAACATGTACCTATTGCAATACAAAATGTACCTATAGTAGAATACTCGAAAAAAGGTAATTGTACCTTCTAGCAACTGTGATTTGGAACTCGACTATGATACATTAGATGTTTTGCGTGTTAGTTTGTACGAACGCTGTATTGTGTATTCTCCAGTGTATAAGTATTGACGCTCGTTAGCCTGTGTCACGTAACCGGTGGTATTTTGGTCAAGGGAGCGGATTCAATTGCGATTGCGACTCTGTCCGTTGCACGAGTGTGAACGGAGAGGGTCAGATTATAGTTGAAAATGCCGAATGTGTCATTAGGACGTTATTTGTATGTGATGGAATGTAAATGCCAAATCATCGTCTCGTCATCTAGCCCGTAATTAAAGACTGTGGTCGCTCCCCTCCTCTCCCCTCATCTGCCTTGATTATGCATTAGATTGATTCATGTATCGTAGTTTATGTACTAGAATTGTCTATACCCATCCACATTTCTGCTGAAATCTGCTCCAACGCGAAGCAGACCAAATACTATTCACTCCTGGGATCTCGTACTTGATTGAATTGTTATACGAGTTATAAACGAGCTGGTCCGCACGGGAGGACGAGACCTACAATATGTAGTCAAGTTGGCTCCGAACGACTGCTTTTAGGAGACCCAGACGGAAGTTGAACTCGTGACTGGAACACGAAGCACGCACACTAACATCTCGGTCAGTCCGAGTCATTGTGATCGTAATTCATTCCAACACCCCTAACTTCTTTTTGTGTGATATTGCCAAGTATTTCTTAAAACAACATACTGAGGTACACATTGCTACATACACTCACTACATTCTCCCATTGCTGCGGACGGCAATGGCCACAACTCCAGCTACAAAGTTACTCCTGGACGTTTACGACGCAGCTAGAATTCGTTATGCCCGTTAACGCATTGTTTCTTGTGTAGATTAGACAGATTGAACTATTTAAGCTTGTGACATCGTATGGAAAACTTTCTACGTTTTGCCTTGCATCGGTTTACACATGATGTCTCGTATACACGCGTGTTGGTTTTCTCTCTTCCATGTCATCCTCCTTTGGCTGCTGTATTACATCGCGTTCTTTCTACTAACCAGCCGAACATGCATCTTCATTAACTAATACCCTCCGTCCATCCTTTGCATGCTGTTACGCTTTAATCTTCTTACACCTGATTCTTTTCCAGGCGGACTTCAATGCAAGACTGCTGTGACATCACGAACGCCTGATAGCACTGACCACTCGACCAACGAGGGCGTCTTTTTTACTACACTGTAGCTGTTGAGATGCGTACTCACCACCATCCGACTAGATACTCCTAGTCTCTCTCAATGCTCATAAACAAGCCAAACGCACGTTGACTGTCTTCAATTGTCACCCCTGTCTGATATGCAACCACGCATTATTTTTAAAAAATGGTCATAACATTAATTCTCGTTGAGATATCGATGTGCCGGCAATGAATTATTGTTACCTGTTGGCAACTCATCCCATTTGTGGTCCTTTCGACCCATCTTTACTTGGAAGACTTTCTGGGAATCCCCTACTTCCTTTGGGGAATCCCTTGCGCCCTGCTTGTAGCATTTTCCAATATGCATTTTTGGATAGCCCGTGTGTGACTTCCTCTAATTTACTCTCAACCGCCTGCTCTTCGATTGTTCGTCTTCGCAATAATCCGCTCTGAAGTTCATTTTCCCACGCTTTCGGCAGGCTGTAGCTCCGTAACGCCTCGGAATTTCCCCCTTGTTGTCTCGGATTTTTTTCTTTATTTTTCACTGTACTATCACCTCCCGAAGTTTGTCGGTCCGTAACCTTACCACCCTGTATAATAACGAATTACGTATTTAATGAACGATATTACTGTTATCAGTATTCAAGCAAGTATCGAGTCCATTGTCGCAAATACAAAGACACCTTTACGAAGTTCGCTGATACTGAACAAATGTTGATAAATTAATAGAAATATGGCGGTATTTTCTACAGAAATTTAATTTTTACGCTCATCAGATGGAAAAAAGAGATCGCGTACAGCACATGCATATATGAATCTGGAACATCAACTCGAAATAGGCTTCGTCACGAGAAAGATGATAGTTCGGTTTTGAAAGACGATGTTTGATTCTTTACCTATCAAAAAGAATCACAAACGTGCGAGACACGCCAACAAGAAGAGAGAAACTGAGGGCACTGTCAAAATGGCCACTGATGAATCTTCGACATCGATTGAAAATGTTCACCAACATGGTATCATATTGTAACAATCAACAACTGAGAATTCCAGAGATTCATCAGATTATTTCGGCTTCTTTGCTATCCAGAGTGTTGTTCCAAGAGCCAACTGTGAAACGTGTTCTTGTACTTGTGTTCCGCTAATTTCTTGTTGCTTTGCACAACTATTTTTATTGAAATAAAATCAATACATTTTCTTTTAAAGAAATTTCTGATCTACTTTTTCATAAAAAGAGTACATACCCATTACGTATTAAGGTTGTTAGCGTAAGAATATCGCAGCAAGGCTTCGCCTCTCTGCTCACTGTGTTTTGTATTTTTATTTTGTTTTTGTTTCTTACCTAATTGCTCGCGTTACACGGAAATGGAGGCTGTGTTGTGAGTCGATATCTGTTAGGTCAACTAAGTGGCATTATGTTACATCCTGATGGTGCATCAAGCAGGTTCATTGAAGTAGATCATAATGGCGTTAAGGATGATGAAACTACGAAGGAGAATAAAAGACAAAGAACAAATGATTGCATTATGCATTCGGTATTTCCACCTACTTTGAATTTTGTTTAAGGCCTTTCGGCAACTTTGCCTCAGGGCGTATGTATGAGGATGTGAGAATTCGTGGAATGAAGAAAGTGAGAGGAAACGGGAGAGCCCTGAAAAAACACGCACACGGTGTTCTCCCACCACAAAATTCATATGGTATAAGCTGGGATCAACGAACGACTCCAAGGACCAGAGGTGAGCGCTGTTCCACTTAGCCACAACGGACCAATTTTCACCTGTATTTTCAGTGACTCAATATCGTCCGAGAACAGGACGTGAAAATTCCAGTAGTTGAATTAAAAGTTTTAAGTGTATTTCCTCAGTTACCTACACAATGTGGTGTGATATCTTCTGTCATCCGCGCATTGCTATACATTCTTGTAATTTAAGAAGATATATGTGCCCGAGAAACGTATGACGTTATTAATGGTTTCTTTCAATAACAAATGTGATTTGTCCTCACTTTCAAAAAAGATTTTCTTTAAAAACTTCTATTTTCCTCAAATTAGTTTTTATCTTTTTAAAGAAAATAGTTCTTATAATTATTTTAAGCGCTTCCATCATTAACTTGATATAAATTTGGATAAGTCTTGATGAAACTCCACAGGATGTTTCCCATCCTTCATGGTCCAAGTTGTAACGTCACGGACTTCAGATTGGTAATATTTATGCACGAGAGTTCGAACTCGGAGACCGACCATCCTGATTGAGGTTTACCTCCCTCAGTTTCACCCTAGTGAATGTCGGGATGACACCTTAATTAGGACGCTGACTGCTAACGTCATATCCCATACCCTATCTTGGCTTGAGGGAAATATGCCTAAAGGCTATAAATAGAATTCAAATTTCACAGGATGTTAAGCGACTCTCAATTCTACAAACGGTCTGGATTGAAGTTCCACTGAAAAAGATGAAAAGCACAACCTGCATTCCTCGTTACTTAATAAGCGTTTAAAAGTATTTATTAATTGCTCACTAAAGTATGTTCAATAATTAAAACAAAAGCTTTCAAGTACTTTCTCTATGCGTGTGTGTGCACTCGCCATTATACGCACCAAATTAACAAAATATTCAATTAAAATGATCTGTTAATGAATTTAGTCGTGAATTAAGTTTCCCACGTACTCTCAGGCCTTAGCACTTCAAATAACCGTAATTATGAAGAGCACTGCCCTACATATAAACCCATGAACACTCACTGCGTTACAGCTAAATTTTCAACAGAGTTATTCGTGGATTCATTAACAGTTTCCTAGTTCAGACAATAATTAAACAGTGTTTACTTTTTTCATGGGTGTAGAGGGAAAAAGGAATTTGAAGAGTGACCACAAATTTACCATACCCAGAATCATGATCTTGTACAAAAACAAACGTTAAAATATACATCGTTCGTTATAGACAGCTCGAAGTTGTCTTCCCAATATACGGATTTAAGGTACCTGCCGAGTATTGCAAGTAAGACATCGTTGGTTCAGAAGCAATGCCTTAACCTTGTCCCCGCTCAACTGCTAGTCCCCGCTCATTTGCCAACTCAGGAAGTAATGCCACTTTACCGCACTGTCATATAAGAACAATGTTGTCCATCACCTGACGGGATGGGACGGGAGAGCAAAAATCAACAAACAACCCTTCATAACTCTAACACAAGATCCAATCAGACATCCAAGTATCAAATTCAAGACTGTGCGTATGCCTTTACTTCAGAAAAAGTCTCCGAAACATATAAGGAATATTAAACTATTAGGCATTTGGAAGATATTCCTATGGTTAGAGTGATGGACTTAAAATCGAAAGTTTCCAGGTCCGAATCCCGCTGCAGATAGTTGAAAAATAATTAATATGTTATCGTAAAAACCATCAAAGTCCAATAAATATGTATAACAACAGACAGCAACTACATTACCAATATATTTTCATGAAGAAGGCCAATGCTCTATTTTGATCAATTGAAAAAAAAAAGGTGCTATTTTGGTTGCGAATTCGGTGAGTGCAAGTCGGTGATTCGGCAAAATTCGAGATGTCGGCCCCCTGTGGCTGGCAGAACGTTGTTTTTTCTGTAACATACGGTCATTGGGCCGACGTCTCATGATTTTGTCGCCCACTAACATTTTGGTCATGGGGATACAGAATAATATGATGAAGTCATTCGGAATTTTTTTAAAATTAATACAGATCAAGTTTCGAAGTTGTAATTGTAATAATGTGTCTCAACTGTATGAGATGTACAGAAACTTTTAATTAAAAATTAATGTTACACAAGGTAATTGAATAATACTGGTCTCTTCACTAGACTGCGCCATTTGAAAGGGTGTGAAAGTGTCTAATGTGTGGAAAACAAAATCAATAATCAATCAGTCGTGGATTACTCAACCAGTGGTGCAGATACGTATCTTAAAGATCAAAGACGATACAACACAAACTAACGTAGAGTACCAATATATGCTACGCACGAACATGAATACAAGATTCGTACATGTGACCGATATATTCTTCGTAACATCTATATGTGTCAACAAGCAGAAATAACCAGTACGTAGACAGACCTTTAACGGTAATACAGGATTTCGTTAATCCAAATCAATTACACAATCGTGACAACCAATAACTAATGTTAGGTTAAAAAAGCAACGGTTAGCTGATATTATTCTGGTTCAGATCAGACCTTGGCCTTTGAACTAAAGCATCAGAGGGAAAGCTTTTATAATGCCCTTATTTTCCGCCAAATTGGAAAACATTGAATGCAAATGATGCAAATGACTGGTCATGATATTGTAATACTAAAGTCGATTACAATCAAACGTTTTAATCAGTGGTGTACCAATAAACCGTTTACGGCGATACTGCTCCCGAAATCGTCTGATGTAGGCGTGTCCTACGTCTTACCAGTTTTCACCTCTCAGAACTCTCTACACAAAAGACACACTTCAGAATTATATGGCGCCCGAACAGGGACGATCTGTTTCCGTGAAGTTTCGTTGTTTATGCGAAATGTAAGATGGATAGAAATTGAACGAGTATTGGGTCTACCAATTAAAAAGCACCAATCGTTGAATCTCTACTTCGCAGTTATCTGCTCTCTTTAGTTTACATTATTCAGTTCATAACGATGTTGCTAAAACGACACGTAAGTAAGAGTAAACATTGCTATGAAATTCCAATAAAACGTCTACCTGCTGGTTTGTAATTAACTTGCTTGTCTCTGGGTTATGTTAAGGTAGTCATAAGTTCTAGATCAACTCAAAGTTTGCCTCTATGAACGTATTTCTAACCGTCTATACTGTTCAGATCTAGTGTCTGGCAGTTTAGTGCAGTCAGTAAGACGCTGGACTTACAACTGAGCAACTTATACACAAATCCCACTTCAGGCTTCTTTTTCTTTTCTTGCTCCCAGCATTTCTGAAAATTGAATGACGGCTGGTTTTTATTAACAAAGAATATTGAAAATGTCCAGGCAACTATGGTTGCGTAGATCTTTCCAAAATGCTTTGGAAAATTTTTCACAGTTTTGGTGTAATCTTAGCTCTTTTTTAAAAAAATATTAGTAAATTCTTCAATGACTAATTGTCAATATTAAATCAACATATTTATAATTGTATTATTACGGACACTACAAATTAATTACAAGTAATTGAGCTTTATTATTTCCTGAAGTAAATAATACTCGTAGCCTATCCACGTGCACAACTTAGAATTTTATCAATTTATATTTCTCAATGGCGATTCATAGAATTACGTAGAACCTAACTAATCTAAGATATTTTGCATTGAGCAATAAAAACCAGTTGCAGAAATAAAATGTATTACATTTATTTAATTAGTTAGTTGTCATTGATTTCAACAAGGTGTTGTTTTTCCAGCGGCCTCCAGCACCACATTGATGTTTTAAAAGAAGTTATCATTCATGCATTTGCTACTATCTATATATATAACACACCAAAGAAAGATGAATAGAGGTCAAAAAGTCTATTCAAAATATATAAAAAAGAAATGGATGAAGAATTCCAGGCATATCTCTCTCTCTTTCTCTCTCACTCAGTTCCTTCAGAAATTCTATTCTGAACTTCTCCCTCGCTGGATATTATTTGAAAAATTTCTGAGATAACATCGTATGGACAACGCCCACGGCAGTATTATTAAGCATACCTTTCTGCACCAAACAAGAAGAAAATATGGTTCCTGAATAACTTTCTGCTGCTTCCAAGATATATCAATACTGGTCATTCTTTGAAATGTATGGCACTGTGAAAGAGTGATATATATAAGAAACTATGCAATGTCTTTCTTAAACCTTGCCCTATTAGATAAACAACACACATTTTCGGAGACAAGAAGTCAATAAAAAAGACAAAAATACACAGCATTATTAAAAAAGAATATTTTGGAAATGTCATAACCTTCTCAAGTGAAACCTGGGTGACCAAGTCTTTCTACAGGAACTATAGTATTAATTTGGCTTCCTCTTGATATCTAGATGTTCCTTCCACCTGAAGTTCAATACATATTCCATGACAACTTGTACTACATATTACGTCAGAGACGAGGCGAGTCTTCGGGTCAAATTTTGGACCAGGTTCTCAGGTCAATGCTTCAGACCCGGCCTGACCCTGTAACCCAGAGGACGACAAAGAGGAGTAAAGTTCTTTTTTAAAAAAGAACAGATGATAAGAAATCCGACGCTCTGTGTTTTTTATAATTCACATAGTTCAGCACAACGCTAAGATATGCTACTGTTCTCTGGAGATATGGTGCGTTTAAGACGTAAGTGCCTAGCGTAATGGCCTCCTTTGCTAGAGGTCTCTGGTTCGATTCCCGTTCAGGTTAAGTTTCTTTTTTTACATCACTTTATTTTCCTTTCTCGTTTCGCAAAATGCTCTCCATTTGCTTCACGTTACATTTTTCATTTGCCACAGTTCACTGGAATAGGTTCGTTTAAACGTTTTTAATATACGCGATAAAAATACGCATTTTCCACATTTCACACAGTTCACAAATATAGGTTAGAAAGCCAGATTTGATTATTTTTCTTATAAGCAGTGTAAACATACAGCACAGAGAATTTACTTATCAAACATTATCTGATCTCTACTCTTGATGCATTCGTTTTGGTGATGTCACTTCCGTTCATAATTCCTAAATTGAGCCAGTTGTCGTAAGAGACTCAAACTTCCTTTGTCAAGAGACCCATGCTTTCTTCCTATTTAAGAAACGGAGGCAGGTGAAATTTCATTTTTGTATACCTGCAGGCACTGACTGACTAAACATTTTCACGTGAAATCGTTGAATTTCAGAGTAACCATATGTATTACAATTTCACCATACTTAGTAGCATTCTCCCATATTAGTTAAGATAAAATGAATTGTATGGGCGGTAACAGCACTATGGCTTACCCCCATCCTGATACGGGGGATCCCCCAATAGTATTAAATATGTGGTACAAATTTGGTTTTATCATTGGACTTGTTTACTGCGTTATAGCGTATTAAAATGGTGAACAAATAAAACAATATTTACACAATAACGCACAGAACATGTCTTAAGTTGGAATCAACGTCAGAAATGATAAGCATAATTAAAAACACAGTTAAAGATACAGTAGAACCTCGATAACTCGAATCTGAAGGGGAAAAGATAAAATTTGTGTTACTTAGCGAGGTTCGACTTATTGAGAAGAAGAATATGAGATATGGAGGGCCGGAACTAACTGATGCTTCATTTTCGCTTCGCCATCATATGAAACACTTAATTAGGTGCTGATCACGGCGTAACAAACACCCGCTGAGACAGCACTGGGATTAACGATAGCATCTAACGCCTGATTTCATTCGGCTCAGATCGTTCAACTCCCTAAACTTCAACTTCAACAGTTTTACCTGAATGAAACTTCGAATTCTAGAGGTATTTATAACGTAACTTTGGATTGTAGAGCAGGAAATCTCGTTGAACAGCACTTCCAGAAAGCGACAAAATAATCGAATTATAGGTTTTTATTTCACAACATTCGACTTGAAGAGGTAAAGTAACACGGAGTGGAATAGGGAAGGGGAATTAATAAAATTCAAGATATCAAGGAATTCGAGTTACTGAAGTTTGACTTATCAAGGTTGTAGTGTAAACTCAATAATAATAATAATAATAATATGGTTGGGGTAATTATAAAATCCTATTTGTCATAGTTGAAATTGGGACAGCAATACTATGAGTTGCAAATACAATATGTCTTGCTAACCGTGTATTGTTATTATGACATGGCTAGGTTATTACACATGGCTAGGTGTATTGTCATAATACAATACACGATTAGCGAGACTTGTATTGTATTTGCAACCCATAGTATTGCTGTCCCAATTTCAACTATGACAAATAGGATTTTATGGTTGCTCCAATCGTATTATTTTATTGGTAAGATATTTTATTGTAGTTGTGACCATATGTATTGTTCCAAGATCATCTTATGTAACAGACGTAAACATTGTGGCTCATACGCCTCAGTCATAAACAATAACATGTTATATTTTACACTCATCTTTAAATTTTTCATGTAAGGATGTAAATCCCTAAGATATTCGCTTTTCCTCGTCATCGTTAGCTACTCCTCCCACATTCTTGTAATTTCTCTCGAACGAACAAACATGGCTTCAACCACACAAGCACACAGTGTCCCACCTAACAATATAATTATACTGACTATATTTCTTTTATTTTGTGCGCATGCGCTTCTAACAACCATACACTATAATTTGAACAACAATAAATATATTGTCTAACTTCTAGGTCAATAAGGAATATTGTTCAGTTAGCCAGTGGATTGATTTTCCCATCAATCTAACATTTAGCAATAATTGTTTAGGAATCCCAACTATACAACAATACCAGATATACTCAACTTAGCACAAGAATATCGTTCATTATAAATTTTAACAATAAAGTTTAGCAATACAATTATAACTGCATTTACCAGGGCTTTTCTTTCTGTTTACCAATTAATGTTACAGCACATTTAAGCATAGTATTATTGAAATCCTAAAATAATTATAAGCAAGATTCAATATGGCGGCAGTGAACACATTCTTCAATAGGTTGCACTTCTTGTTTTTATCATACATTGCGATACTGTTGCTTTAAATGGTTCAACAAGTTTGCCAAAAAGTTGAAAGCACTACAATACACATATCGCTAATATTTATTTACGTAGTGCATGCAATATATTCCCAAATAATCACACTATACCATTAGTGTCTCCATCTGCCAATTAGATAACAACGCAAGATAATATTTAAAAGTGCAATTACATATTGTTACTCCAAGAATATTGTTGATGGTATACATAAAAAGTTCCCCATAGAGAGAAGATAAGCAAACAAATGAAGGGAAGCAGCTTCATCATTACCACTATGAGGTTCAAGGTAATTTATATCCTCAAACTCAGAAATGAAAAGAGGAAGGCATCTTGATTGTCTGCCTTTACTCCGATGTCCTAACACATTACTGTATCTGGTTTCCAGGTATAATATAGCCCAATAATTTGTCCGGAGGCAAAATATTATCGTGGTGAATGTAAATGGAAGTATTGGCATCTGCTCGTGTCTGGTGGTCACTTACATGGTTATAACCATCCAGTGTTGGACTGCCCCCCCCCTGGGGCCCCGGCTGGAAGAGCTATTTAGGGGCCCCACAGTAGGAGTCGTATACATCCCGTAAAATACAGGATCGTCCCTTTCTCAGAGTTCTGTCCCGCTGTCCCAAAAACGTTTGCCGGAACGCTAAAATGTCCCGTGTTTTGTTTATGGAATACAAACTACAGTGTCTACAATTGTTAATGAGGCCAGTCAACAAAAAATAACATGATGGCTCATTGTTTCTCCCACAAAGTCATTTAATTTATACTACTTTCAAGTGACGGACAGACAATAACTATTTTCGTTCGCCAAATTTAGCGTTTAGTTGTAGTAGCAACATAAATAACCGAAGACAGAAATACATTATTCCAAAAACCACTTGTTTGGTGTTCAGAATACAAAACAAAACAATGGTTTTCCCATATCAATTAGAATTTTCCTGATCGCATATGCAATTATGTTTAAAAACGAAATATTTTTAATGAAAACATTGTTTAGAATACGAAATAAGAAATCTGACAATACGTTTAACGATAATGTAAAATGTGTAATTATCCTAGCCCTACTGATAACATACACAGTAAAAAATAGCTGTGTTAATTCAACACAATGCGGTGTCCCAGCGTGACTACCACTTTTGTGTATTAAATCAACACAACACAAGGTGTTGATTTCGGTACTGTGAGAAAAAAAGTTGCGGCCGCAGCTAGATTTGAACATGGGTTGCTCAGTTAGAAGTCGAGCGTCTTACCGACTTCGCTAAATCATCAGGTGGAAAAAGCACTAGATTGAAACAATCTAGAGGATAAAAAAAATGTTGCTGAACCCCAAACACACACAAAGTTACTTGACGTTAACCAGCGACGTGAACTAGGGCACCGACCACGAAAATTACCGAAGCTTGCCGAGTGAGTAGTCGTCGAAGCCAAGGAGAGGGAGTGGGGAGAGCGCACACTCTCCTTGCGTCGGAGTGGCTTTTTAAAAAAATGTTATTTAAATCAAACAGAATCCTATATCCTATGATATTTAATTATACAGTATTGTGATAATACATTTGAAATGAACCAAGACTGAATACCACCGGCATTTTTTTAACCTTTTAATCATGAAGAAACTGCTGTCTACGTTTTTATTTTTCTGGGTTAACTGCTTGGCGGGCTGAGGGCTCCTTTTCCTATATTCTAGCGGGAGAACAGGCATTCGTTGTGTTGTTTGTTTTATGTTTTAGTGGAGTTTTATTTTCTGTTCGTATTTAGTAGAGCCGTGTTTTTGTGTTCGTATTTATAGTGGGTTGATTGTATGAGTAAAGTCGATCCAAATGAACGAAATTAAACAGCATGTATGTTCAGAGTGTGGTAAGAACTATGACCATAACAAATCACTTAGGCGTCGTTTCGAAAGCACATACGAATAAATTAAACGAAATCGCGCCTCCTTTAAAGATCCAGAAATCATTTGCTTATCGATGCCCAAATTGGGATAAACAATTCAATCACCTTGAAAATTTCACATATCACGAACGCAAGTTTCATGCAGAACAACCAATTAAGAAAAATCACCTTAAATGTGTTCTATGCACTTTTGAAACGGACGGGGAAAAAAATTGCACGAATATTTTGTTTTACTGATATAATTCATGCACTAGTTTGAAGCCCAGTACCTCGGAGCCATCACAGTCCGTGGATACAGTTTGGGTTCTTATTTTTACGGTAGGGCATCCTTAGAGGGTATACATGCCCATTTTTCATCCAATTTGTGAGGCATCTTTTTATTAAAGAAACTCTTTACCACTGCTGGGGTTCTTAAGTTTGCGGAATTATTTTTTTTGTATGTTTAACACGTTGGTACTGGGTTCAGGATCCAACTTGGCGTGTTCACAGGTTGGTTTGGTTAAGGGTGGTTTTTATGTTAGTTAAGACTACTCGGTCTTTGTGTTTGAGAATTCTTGTGTTATTAGAATGTATTTTAATTAGTATTGTGTTGTTTTTGTGTTTAAATATGCAGTTTACATCTTGTTTGATCCGTTCAATTGTTATTAATATTCTGGGTGGGTGCGTGAGCTTCTAAGGATGGAGCCTACAATTTTTTGGTAAGGCATATTCTAAACCAGTCTTTCATGGGTCTGGCGGGAATCAAACCCGTAACCTCCTGTATAAAGTGTGAGCGTGCTAACCTCTTGGCTATTCCGAAATCTCACATTGATTCTAGTCGGGTATGTAAAACGTGTTCGGGAAGTTTTTGATTTCTTCCAGTTTGGGTCTATATCCAGCCTCCTTTTCAGGAACCAGACCGGGCTGGGATTGAACCTGTGGCCATGCATATAAGAGGACAGTGCACTAACCACTATGCCTGCCCAAGACCTTATTTAGGATGATTCCCAATTACTCGTTCAAATAAGGTGTGTGTGTGATTGTGTTTTTCTTTATATCTATATGACAAGTGAGTACACACGCCAGAAACAAATTATCTCATGTGCATGTAAGAGTATGCATACCTGTGTGGGCATAAATGTTATATGATAACATTTGTTGTTTATTTTCTTTACTTGCCTTGTTTCTTTTTTTAAAAAAATGTGTGAAATTGGTGGTCGGTTCTTTCTGTCCTTCTTTTTTTCTTTTCAAAGATAGTTTTCTTTTTAGCAAAAACCTTTGCTGTGTGCGTGGTATATTTCATTTTTGGCCGTGGTCTAGTGGCCTACATATCAGAGAGAGTGTATAATTAGTGCTAGCCGTGCACTGGCAGGTTTGTGCCTGTAATGGCTATTGATTTTCGTCCTGGAGAACCTTGTGAGTGTGTTTAGCTCAATTGTCGTTTCCATTAATGTTTTGGAAAGGCTTCTCGTTTGGTACCTTTGTGGTTAGTGCCCGTGGTCTAGTTGGCAAGATTGCTAGTAATTAGTTGCCTTGTTTTAGTAATTCGTGCGTTGTTTAGGGCTCGTGGTAGTTGTGCTGTAGGTGTTTGTTTCATTTGTTTAATTCATTCGTTCCCATAAAGCTTCCAAATTACTTTCGAAATCCACAACAGCGAAGAGAAACAGAGAAAACTCTTTTCGACCAAGAAGAACAAAATTGCGCATAGGCAGCGAATTACAAAACCAAGTTCAAGTGAAGTACTGGATATTGCAGTATCCTTACTGTTACACTATGAGTGAACCGAGGAAGAGTACATTGCAATGTAATGCTCTTTAGGTGCGGTTTTTTTTTTTGCTTGAAACTTGCGTTTTAAAACTGAAGCCGAAAGGTGATGTATATATATTTTATGGAGTGTTTCCTTTGGAACTTGCGTTTTAAAACTTTTTTAAAAAATATGATGTTTTGTATAATTACATGGTGTTATGTATTCATCTGGAAACTCGTTAAAAAAAAGAGAGAGAGAGAGAGAGAGAGAGAGAGAGAAAAGTTCAGTTGAAATGTTATGTGTATATTTGGAGTATTTCGCATGATCGAACTTCACTACTTTTTTTTAACTCGCTTCCTCCCACTTATCTGTATCTCATCTGGGAATTCAACGCAGCCAAAGTTATAACCTCAACACATGGATTCTTCGGTATAAATAAGGTGTTTTTCGTTACAAATAAATATAAACTTTAAAAATTTTGTTGTTTCTCCGTAAACATTTGCCGCATTAATTTGTTCCGTGGCCATCCTTCAGCATGCAGACGACTACTCACTCGGCGAGCTTCGGTAATTTTCGCGAAGGGGGCGTGGTCGGTGCCCTAGTTCACGTCGCTGGTTAACGTCAAGTCACAAAGTTACTCTAACGACTTATGCCATGAGTTAATCACTTTTCCATTGGTCAATTAGGGATCACAATCCCCATTTATTGAGAATATGTTCCATTTCTATGAAAGCAAGCGCAGCATATGACATGTTACGATAAGAAAGCAGTAATGCTGCTCAAGTGTTTGACTGTCGCCATCTTGCTTGTTTTTATAGAAATAGAATATTCTTAATGAATGAGAATTCTGGTTCTCAATTGACAAATGGGAAGTGATTAAACCATGGGATAAGTCGTGCAAGTATCTTGGTTTGTTTTGGGGATTCAGCAATGTATGTTTGATCCCCTACACTGTTTAAATCTATAGTGTAGTCGTTTAATTCAAATGTTGTTCACTAAATATCGTTTGCATCTAGCACCTTTACTGTCTGACGATTTAGCGTAGTCAGGAAGACGCTCAGCTTCTAACTGAGCAACCCATGTTCAAATCTAGCTGCGGCCGTAACTTTTTTCTCACAGTACCGAAATCAACACCGTGTGTTGTGTTGATTTAACACACAAAAGTGGTAGTCACGCTGGGACACCGCATTGTGTTGAATTAACACAACTATTGTTTGCAGTGTAAATACGATTACTGTAATGTAGAAAACGAGCCCCATTCTGTTTGCTCTATTGTAAATTCAGGCTATAATGATCATCATTATTGAACGAAAAATGACGGATGTACCATGATTTCTAACTGTTGTACATCGCAGTAACCTTCGGGACGGTGCCCGTAAGATATCTGGGGCCTTCTGGAAGTAGTAACATCTACAGTTATCTTTCTGATGTCTGTGGGAATACTCAGTGACGTGCACCTGATGTAGGCCGGAATTTCGTGGTTCTCTTTGTTATGTTGTAGATATAGTATAAGGATTAAAAATTTATATAAAAAAACGCAGTTGAGGGTGGAGCCCCGGCCGGGATTCCGGCCCTCCGGCCCTGGCCAGTCCGAGACTGTAATGTATCCATCCATATGTATCAATAAAAATATAAATTACGAGCTCTACATATTTGTTTTTGATATGTTTTTATTTTATTTTATTTTATTAATGTTTTTTATATGTACTGCATATATTGTTTTTCCCATTGTCGTTTTTAACGCAGAGGCAATAGGGATTTGTCAATAACTCAGTCTCGGTTGAAATGCATAAAAGGGTAGTATTTTCGTGAGTATAAATATAATTAGTATAGACGAAAGAAGCATTTTTCGTTAGCTATTGTTTGCATGTTCAACCGCTGTGATTGGTTAACTATGAGTAGAATGATATATCAAAGTGTATGCGTAAAACAATGTTCTTTCTATATAAAATAGTTGTATCAGCGTTATAACCTCAGTTCGGTTACCGGATTCGAATGTATTTCTTCTAATTAAACATCTCTTAAGATCTCAAGAGTTCTCTGAATAAAGCAAGATGTTTACATTAGAGGCTGT
Source organism: Lepisma saccharinum (assembly GCA_022664845.1). Lineage (NCBI taxonomy): Eukaryota > Metazoa > Arthropoda > Insecta > Zygentoma > Lepismatidae > Lepisma > Lepisma saccharinum. The sequence goes on from JAGDQP010002811.1 coordinate 53,780, forward strand.
GCCCTTTATTGCATCACAAAGAGTAAGTAAGAGGTAGTTACTGTCTAGCTCCCTGTCTTACAGGAGCTTAAGGAACTATCTACTCTTCTGCTTTCAGAAGGGTTCAATATAAGCCAAGACTTTACCCAACTAGCAGAAGAAAGTCCGTACTACAACGACCAGGCAAGAATCTTACTCAATCCCTGAGAGAAGCCACAGGGTATCCAGAAAGAAAAGACACATACCAATATATAATGCCTATAGTAGAAGCCTTTTGGGAAGAACACTAATGTTGATGACAATTTCTGACTGATAATTACAAAAAGCAGTTTTTACCTAACTGCCTAAGAAGTGTATTAAACATTGTGCGATGAATTTCCTATACAAAAGTTTACTCCTCATAAGTCTGTAACCATGTTGGAAACCAAATGATATGTATACAACAGATCTAGTAATAAGGAGTTGCTAACAAAATAATACAATTTTAATAGGTCTGCTTTCCTCTATGCTTGACATAAAAATATATGTGTTTTTTTTAAAAAAAAAATACAAATTTGACCTATTTTAACTCGGTAATTAACTTTAACCTCACTTTAAAATTCGTGCTACAAATCTAGAGGTAAAATGCCATTTCCGTATACTTAACCTTGAAATATGTTATTTTTGAAAACTTCCTATTTGCGAGGCATTTTTTCCCCACAATTTGATCCCATCATAACTTAATAAGCTCGAACTTCAAAATGAAATCCATACCACAGATGTAGCACCTGTCGGAGAATTTCTACAGAAAACAAATTAGAAGAATAGCCCTCCCAAATACCTAACTTTTTTTAAACCATGAAATTAATTAAAATTTCATAATTTTAGATTAGAAAAAAATATGAAGAGGTTGACAAAATTAAATGTTTTGTTGGTAGGAAAGAAGTTACTTCCCTTGGTTACTTGGAGAAGAATTTAATTATAATTATATAGTTTTGAGTTAATACTATCTAAAAATAATAACAGTCATATGTTGTAGTTTAATCAAGAGATTTTAGTTTAATTAATCTTAAGGTAATAACAAATTAAATATCATATCTAAAAGCTAGAGACCTCCGGTTCTAGAAAATAAAAAAAAAATCTCTTACTTGATGCGTTTACCAAAGAACAATCATTTTTGGTCAGTCCTTAAAAACGCTAAGCGTTGCTTATTCCGGCAGAAAAATGTCATGTTTTTTGTAATCTTACTACCTTCCACTGCACTGATTATCGTTTGTTTTAGAAAGTCCGTACTACAACGACCAGGCAAAAATCATGCGCAATTCCTGAGAGAAGCCATTCATAAATACCCAAGTTTAAACACGGTTATTATGAATTCAACTAATCTGGTACAGTTCCTTGAGACGTTGATTTTCTTCATCTGACGTTCTTGGAACTGTTTTGGAACCAATTTTCTCTTTTCAATATACCGTTAAAATTCGTCGAACAGTTTCCTTATCGAAATGAAGTTCTTCAGCTACTACAGCTCGAACATTAAAACATCTGTCTTTTCAAATCACATCTTGCACTTTATTTTAATATTCTCATAGGTAACTGCTCTCTAAAGGGTTCTGAGCGATCATCCTCTTTCACTTTTCGCTGCCAAAAATCTTTCCTGCCTTGTCAGATCGATCCCTGCTCATGCCATGTTTGCTTTGTGGTGGACAAACCCCTTGTCCGTGGGTTCTCTCGGGATTCTCGCGTTTCGTCTCACTTTCTCTATTCCACCAATTCCATCCCATCATCATCCATATTACCTGAGATAAAGTTGCCTAAAGGCCTTCAAAATTGAATTCAAATTCTTTCGTGCCATTGATAAACCCGTGCACGAGACATGCATTCTTCACAACAAGCCACACCCAAAAATTAAAGGATTTCTGTATCAAATGTTAACTTGCGGTTCATCCTTGCACTACAACGCTTTCCGACCAAACGTAAGAGAACGTCAATATTTGAACACATATCTACAAATACTAAGTAAAGCGACGGGATTGAACCTTGTCTCACGGTGACATATTAGAACGTAAGTCCATAAGTATCTCTTTGTCTCTCTCCTCGCACTTTCGGTTCTCACACTATACCAGCCGGCTGGTGTCCAATCACTGACAAGCAACACAAATAGCAGATGCCAACACCTCTGCTATTGGCTGATGACAGAGTAGAACTGCAGAAAATATCCTCGTTGTTGCCACAGTGAGTAAATTACAGTCTGCATCTACAGTAGCTTATCAGCTGTTTAAAAACATAACAAAACAGTTTTTAAAGTATGTACATTGTATGCTGATTCTCGTAGAAAGAAGAAAGGCGGGAGCTACATTTCGCTCTTCTCCACTCGCTTTTCTCACACTGAATGTATGAGCGGCCAATTTGGCAACACTGTGATCACGTGGTTTCAAGAGTACTTCACTAGAAGGGAAGCCCGATCGGGAGTTAATCTGCGGCCGTACTAGTCTCTATTTTTTTAATGTCCGGCCTTGTATTAAGCATCTCTTGCTGAACCCGTTATTGCCTTCTCCGTGAGTACGCAATGATCGTTCATCGGCGTTCACTCCTTCCGGCAAGAAATATGGAAGGTAGCGGCCATTGCCTACGTTGAGTTGCATCCTGGCATTCGTCTGGAAAAACTGAAAGAAACCCTGGTAAACCTAGGTAAAGGTGTCTAGCAGCGTGGCTCCAATCGGCGTACTTTACCAGTGTCAACTCGAATTTCACGACGTTACCAACAAGACCAGGAGGCTGAGTTTCTACAGTGTAGATGTTTATGGAAATTATTGGCTTATTTCTGAATATGTGAACGCTTATAGAGAACGTTAACAAAAGTCAATATAAGCTATACTTCTCCGTATAATTTTTCAGTAACACGAGTCTGTATTATCCGACAAATACTGGTGCACCTTCTGCTGCTATTGATTTCAACCCGAACACTTTTTTCTATTTAACATTAAACTTGTTCTCTGTCATAATGTCAACGCCTAAAGCCACATTTTCAATTTCATCGAAACCAAAGTTGTTCGTGGCATGTGTTCTGCCCCGCGAGTTGTAAAAGCAAACATATTTGTGTACTTTAGGAAAGCAATTTTGTTCAATAATATCGCAATTGGTGTGAGAGAATTGGAACTAATTATGACTGATGTTTACTAACCTTACGTTAAAATTCTACAATTATAGTTGAAAGTGGTTCTTTTATTATTATTTACTTATAAACATGTATTTTTGTTTCGCGTTTTTCTCTGTCAAAAGTTCTTGTTTGTGTATTAAATCAATGATACAGACTTGTTTTTTGTTCACTAAAAATTTCCGATTTTCCAATTGAGTTTCCTTTATTTATTACATAGCATAAAAAATGTGGGTATTTGCTTCTGTTAAGTTATGTTATTTTAGAATACCCAGTTGTTTTTTTCTAACGGTAAGACCGTAATAGTGTATACAATTTTCTCGGCTCCTCAATTATACATGTATACAGTAACTTTCTTGTTTAAATAGTAACAACACTATGAGATATTCGTTTCCGAATAATGATTCTTGTCCAACGCAACAATTTTGGGGAAATAAAGAAGAAAAAGGCTACAGTTTCTCGATAATTTTAAGGAAGATAAATCGTATTCTCTGTAGGTGAGTGGTAACCCTTGCTGCTTTGTAAACAAGGGATCCCAGGTTTGATTCCCGGTGGACACATAAGTACCTCGGAGCCCACGTTAAACTGTACATCCTTCTTTAGGACGGCATCTACATCCGATCGTTGGCAAACCACCATCGTTTCATACTGTGCAGGGACTTTAGGATCAGGACCTGCCCTCGGACAGAACACCATTTATCATTACGATCGGGATGTATGGACAAGGTTTAACGTCCTTGAATGACCTGTCTTTCTCCGAAAACACTAACGGTGCTGCATGGTAGAAAGGGATTCCACCAGAATTTTCAGTTTGGGGGTGTGACGTCAAAATTGGGAGGATATAAGTGGAGTTTTGCACGTTTTCTGTCGATTTTGGAGCTAATTTTTAAGGTTGGAGGGTTTCGTTGAGAATTTGGGGGGTGACACTCACACAGGGAGGTTCTGGCGGAATCACTGGGGTACCATTAATGAATTTATTTTATGTTACAATATAGGTAAGATAAGATAAGATAAAATGAAGTGTATGGGCGGTAACAGCACTATGGCTTACGCCCGTCTTACAATATAGGTATCGCACTAACCAACTACGCCACTAATGATTTGCTTTAGATATTTATTTTGCAAAGGCCGTTAACTGCTAAAACAATTTTCCTGTGCCATGCTACGAAGAGCATGGTCTTTGAATATTGAATAGGACAAAACACAAGAAATTGAAGAAAGTAATCACGTAAGAGGCTAAATCACCATTAGAGTGACACAAGCTTAATTCACAAAACCATTAACCAGTAAATTTAATTACTAAAAAGGGAGAAAAATAAAACGTTAATTTGTTTAAAGTGAAAATCTACGATAGATACAATGTCAACTTGCTAAACTGAAGGTTTTTCAAAGATTTATCTTGTACGATGTTGTGTTTCATTACTGTTGAAATACGGTGTAAGATTACAAAACGCTTAGAAACATTTATCACTGTTAACGCTTCCTTTATCTTCATTGTTTTTTCTTTCATTTCAACCAATACAAAGGATATGAAAAACTCAATCTGCAAACGTAATCATATGGTATGTTGAAACAAATTTATTTATTTATTAGAAGTTAGCACGAATACAGCAAACGCCATCTTACAACAAATATTAGATCATCCAGTGATTTACTTAAAGATATGTGGTAAATCATATGGTTCTGTCATAAATCAGTTTTAATTCTTATCTAATTAAAAGTATAGAACATTGAATGTTCCAAGTATCCAACGTAATATACGTCAACGCTCCAACTTTACATTGTAAAACGCGAATATTTCATTACCCAGAAATATTCTACACCGTAAACAAAAATAAAACAAGTCAGAGCTGCGATTTTGCTAACAATCGCAAAGGTTCCGATCTCTTGATAGCATTTTAGCCACGCAAGCATTAATTATCATGAAATACCTCTGCTTCATGTAAGTATACGGGGGCCAAGCCCCCCTTCTCCCCGACAACTTTCCTTTGTTCCTGCACGTACACTTTGACTACTTTAAAATTACAACTTTTATTCCAAGTCTTTAGAGTAATTACAAAGCGAACTACAGCTTCGGCCATCTAGCGATAGATCTGGAAACCAAATGATCTGGTTAGGAAGATATAGTACTTAGATTATCCGGCAGATGGAACCTGAGCCACTCCACCAATCACGAATTTTTGGACACAGATATTATGGGCGGGAATAATAGTCCTTTTTGCTATAGCTTTGCTATTAAGGGTTCTAAAAGAAAGTCATTATAACAACAACAACAAAAAAACACGAAATAACTTTAATTTGTTTTTATTGGTCTTGTCTCCCTATTTCGAACCATTGCAGCCAAATTTTTCTTTTCTTGAGGAAAGGCGATAAAACAAAGAACTTCGATTTAAGAAGTCCGGATCTCGAACTTTGATCTCGAAACAGGATAAAATGGCGATGATGGATCCGTTATGCTTACAATGTGACGTCCTCTTTCAATGACAGTCGCATTGTAGGCCAAGGCCTTATCGCCCATGGTAATTTTGACTTGACTCAGAAGCGAATCAAGTTTCCTGTGGCCACTGGGACAACTTGATGCAAGCTTAGCAAATTAAACCGAAAAGGTTTGAACAAGTTTCAATCATGTAGTCTAGTTTACAAGAATCAAGACAGAAATAGCTTTGAGATAGCAAGAAAGTAAAACACAATGTACTTCTTTAAAAAATAAAACTTTGCCCTGATCAGGAATTGATCCGAGGACCACTGGCACATCAAACTGATGCTGCAGGCCCTAGCTGGCTTTCCAAATATTATTAATACTTAGTGCATGAGATAATCGGAATCAAGCTTGAATAAGAAGTATGCGTCAAGCAAACATTATACACGAACAAAAGGCGTTCAAATGAAAAAAGCAGAAGTGAAATTACATTTTCTCTTGTTATTGGGTCGCTAAATGAAAATGGTAGTTAACATTTTAAAGAAAATCCATTGGTCTGCATTATGAAGCATTATTGTGGTTATGATCATACAAAAGTCATATGATATATTTGTAATTAATATACGCCTCGTAGGAGGTAAATGTATGAATGTATAAATGCCTAGCAACTAATATAATATGTAGATATTGATAGGAAATTATGGACCAGAACTTGGTAAGGTTTAATTGACATTGTTGCTGGGAACAATTCTTATTCTCAGTGGTGAATCCAAGATTGGCTTAACAAATTTCAAATGAATAATAAAGTTGTTGGTGTTACTTTAGATTAAGTGGCCACTATGGTTCGTTTCTTTATTATTCTTAAATCTAACTATCAGATTAAGGTATACATGTCGACAGACTTGCTGATGAACATTTAATGCATACAACCCACGCGAGCAATAGCAATATAAACCACATTTATTAGTGCATTAGGTCGCAAGAGAGGCCTGCAGTAAAAAGGTGGGAGTTGGGGAAGATACCTTACGGCGAAACAGTCCTGGCATATGAAAGTTCTTAAGCGCATTCAGACCACAGCAGAAGCGCAACGAAACAAAGTTCAAATCAAATTCAAGTTTGACAAGCTTCCTCGCATAATTTCTTAAAACAAACTTAAGTTTCGTTAGTTATAACAACCAACCCAATCATGTTGTTCCAACAAGTTTTTTTCATGTTTGTTTATTATGTCCAATACACTAACTATTAAGTTTGACAAGCTCAAAGCAAGTGACTCGGAACCTTATTGCAAGTTAGTATGCTATCTTTGATATAGACTGCCGATCCAAGGAATTTAGGTTTTATTATATTATTTTCAGAGCAGAGAAAGGTATTAAAAGTAATTTACAACTCTCATAATATCTTCATACTTCTTTGATCATTGTTAATCTATTTTATGGTAGCCAACATAACTTAGTACATTCGTACAAAGTTTTACATTATGGTTGATGAAACCTAAAGAATAACCATAAAATCCATAATTCGTTGCGATTGTTTTAGAAGTTACTTCTTTTTGCTTTAGAAAAAATAGAAGAAAATATTTAGAAACATTAAAAATGGGCAAACAGCAAAGACCGATTCTACCCAATTTTGCATAACCCATTCCTAAACCTAGAACCAAGAAACGAATAAACGCACGATCACAGTAGATGATAGGGATAGAAAATATCATAGATCGATTGGAGGAAGATGAATTACCTGTTGTCAGCCGATGTGTCCGCATACAGATTAACCACGAATTAGTTTTAATATTTCACGTCAGTGACAGAGAAAGACTTAGAAAAAAAAACATGAGATATTATTATAATAGGAGGGGGAAAGATATGCGAATGATCAATCATTGTTGGCAGATGAGAAGAATAGCTTCAGTTTATGATGAATAGTACTGTAGAAGAGGTGAACGAATAAAGAATGAGAATAAACTAAAGTGATGATAGTAAAAATGAAGGCTTTAACATATTATTGTAAAAAAAAGTGATCGTAAGTAAACTCATTGAAGTATGTGATAAATTTGCTAACTCTGAACGGAAACTGTACCGAGGAAATAAGGAATAGAATATGTATAAGTAAAAGAATTTTGAATAAGTTAAAGAATTGATAACAGCAAAAATGGAGTACTTGAACTGACAAAGAGATTGGTTAAATGCGTTATATGGAATGCGGTGCTATATGACATCGAAAGAAAAAAAGAAATGTAAGTTCCTTTGGAAATATTCGAGATCTGGGTATGATGGTAAAATAGACTGATAGAGTGAAGATGTTTAAAAGGGAAGAAGTTCTAGTTGGAATAGAACGTGAAAAAGTTTTAGCGCGAATATTAGAATATGAAGAAGTTTTATCACGAATAGGATAATATGAAGAAGTTTTAGCGCGAACAGCAGAATATGGAGAAGTTTTAGCGCGAACAGCAGAATATGGAGAAGTTTTAGCGCGAATAGCAGAATATGGAGAAGTTTTAGCGCGAATAGGAGAATATGAAGAAGTTTTAGCGCGAATATTAGAATATGAAGAAGTTTTAGCGCGAATAGGAGAATATGGAAAAGTTTTAGTGGGAGTAGAAGAATATGAAGAAGTTCTAGCGGGAATAGGAGTACATGAGAAAGATTTATTGGGAATAGAAGAACATGAAGAAATTTTAGTGGGAATAGAACATTTTTCTAGCGGGAGTAGGACAATATGAAGATTTTACGTAATAGGAAAGGAAAAAGAAGACTTGTAGGAGTAATAAGAGAAACGAAAATATTGATTCGGATATACATACAGAGAAGAACTATAAAGAGAAAAGTGGATGAAAAGATATGAAGGGGATGAAAGAAGGTTAAAATGATTGATGATATAATAAACTAAAGAAGCTATAGACAGATGAAGGGTGATGTATATGAGCAAGTAAAAAATGAACCAGTTTAGTTAAAACCCGTCGTGAGACAGATCTACTGCCGAAGAAAACAACTACAACACTTCACACAACGAAAGAATTTCAAAAGGAGTCAAAAACATTGAGTTCTTATTTAAACATTTTTATTCAATTTATATTTGTTTAATTCCCATTTAAACAGTTTTGTTTAATTCTTGTTTGTTCAGGAACTATTTTAACATTGTTATTGGTTCTGAAATCAACACTTCCATCAGAGCTGTAGTGAAAAACTCACACAATAGAGTTATATTCTAGCGACATACAACAAATACTTCCGTGGGGGGGATATCCTTACTATTTTAGGAAGAAGATGCGTCGAACACTCTACAGATAACTAAATGTCTTGGATAGGCACATGCGTTAAGGATATTCCAACTTCATTCTATGATAAGAAAGAAAGTTTAAAAAATCATAGAAAAATTGGTCGTTGGGCCGTGACCAGGACTCGAAACCGGAACTTTCTGTTACCGGTTAGGTGTTTCTAGCCCAGCTAAGGCACAGGGTACGCTCATGGAACAAGAAAGTTGGCTTACCGTTGTAGTATAATGACTTGAATACGAAACCACAACTCAGAAAATCCAGCTTCATGTTCCGGCCACGTCAAGGACCAGTCTTTTTTAAATTGCGTTTCTCAACTGTTACCAAACATAGGTACACAAACCTTTCCGCCATGTTTAAAGCATAAGAATATATTTAGTTGATCCTGAAGGATCTGGCCATTTTAAGCAGATTGGGAGACCTAAACACTAATATTGTGTTTGCTATATCGGAAATAGATATGAATATTGTAAACATTATGTATAATAAATGACAAAATTATCTTACGATTCAGTAGTACAAAGAGAGACAATAAGAGGGGCTTATTACAAAAGTCACTCCTTTTCAAATAGAAGTATTGAAGATGGTATTAGAGTCAAGATTAAAACAATAAGATAAAGGAAGCTTATTTTAGAATCATATTAACCATGGTTTATCGTCAAGAGCCAACATGAATGAGCCAAGCACAAAGAAATATTGGCGACCCTCAAGTCACTTCAAACAAAACCTCAGCGGTTATTTGAAGGAAACCCAGTTTTCCTGCACAAAGTTGAAACGGAGCATGAAGAACAAGAGCACCTTTAACGTTTTTGTTGTATATATATTTGCCATGTAGTCTAATATTATAAAAGAGAATAAAGACATTATGAAAAGCAAAACAAAAACAAATGAAAGTTGATATGAAGACCAATATGAAAGACATAGAAATTTAAGACAAAAACGTGATGCCCTCTATGTTAACTCGAGTGCAAATAACGAAGGAATATATGCGTGTATTCATCGTAGAAATTCATTTCATTTTTCAAACGGCACAATAAGTTTGTTTCTTGAGACAAAGAAGGAAAATTGGTTGTTATGAGTAGAAACATCTTCAAGAAAACATATGCTGCACCGGTATATGAAGCCATTTTATGATGTCAAATCAGATCATCATTCTGAGATGTGTGCCTCTTTTTCAATGCTTTTCCTCTTATAACGCCAGAAGAGTCAGTATATTGTTAATATGTAAGTGACGTTGGTATTGGAGACAAATAGTAAAGTATTTATAAGTATGGAAATACGGTTTCATTTACGTTTGATATTGATTTCAACATCAGTTATATATTTATCAATATTATGGATGCAATAAGAAACCAAGTGCCAAGCAATATGGAAGTAAATTCTATGTTGTTTAAATACTTCACGTAAACAGGGTATTTTCTAGTAACGTATAAAATACATGCAAATGTATTTGAGGTACACTATAGTTCATAGGGGGCATTCAAAAAGTTATGTTCCCTGGCGTCTAGTACTCAGTTAGTTGAGCTTTATTTTGGGAATCGCAAGATCATGAGAACGGAGTTAGCTGCCGTCCACACTGACTTGGGTTTTCCAGAGTTTTTCCTCAGTCCCAACAAATAAATACCAGGATGGTATCTTCAAAATAGTCTATGTCCGACTTGCATCCAATAAATATCCTTTCCTCCACGCCATCCAGTACTGAACATAAGTTACCTAAAGAGTATATAATTCAATTGAATTCATGGCATGTGGAACAGATACAGCTGCCGTTAATAACAAAATAAAATCCCCATAAACATTTAGACACGAGTTCCAGCGAGTCACCAACCATAATATGTCTTGCGCAACTATGGTTGTGGAACCAATCTATAACATAGTCTTTCACTTCCACGTGCGAAGAAAACCTGCAGCATTTCTAGTCCTTTCAACAGACCAAGGAGAAGATTTCAGCGAGAAAGGTCCAGACTGTAGTGTGAATTCTAAAGAATTTTCCATTTCATGTTCTGCAATTTATTCTAAAACAACGTTCAGTACTTAAACGTGAAGAAGGATAGCCAGTTGCTCGACGTTCCAGGCTGTTTGATTTGCTCTGTCTGTGAAGTTTCACAGTACGTTACGGAATTCATAGTCATCCCATTAACCCTCCATTATTTACGTTTAGTTTCATTTCTCTTAGAATTTGAATGTGTATAAATTTTATTTATGGCCTTTAGGCATCTAAGGCTCAGGCCGGGATAGAGAAGAGGAAATGATTCGAGAAGGTGTCGGCCAAGGCTTATGTTGAAGGTACCATCCCAGCATTTGCCTGATGTGACCGAGGAAAACTCCTGTAAAAACATCAGTCAGGATGGTGGGTCGTTGGGATCGAACCCACGGCCTCCCGAATGCTACGAACAATGCTCTACCACTGACCTACGGCACTCGTTTCTCATATAAGCCATTAAATCATTGCAATGCTGGAATAAAAGTACCAAAAGGTATTGGACTTTAAAGTGGTGCTATCGCCGTTCGATTTCTACTGTCTGGTGTGCAGCTATGATTGATGAGAACCTCAAGTGTGTCGCGCAACAATAAAGAAAAGTTGAGAACTACTTCTCTAAGAAAATTAACTCAACGCAAGTAGAAGAAAAAAATATTATATACAAGAAGTGATGAAACCTTGACTCAGTTAGGGATCTTATAGCAGAAGTATTATCATTACGTCACTCTACAGGTAGCACTGACATCTTCACTGCACTACCATCTATAAACCACCTGCTCAAGCACGGGATGAATGAAAAAGACACTTTCCAAAGCGTAGTTCAGCGGTGTAGTGAGCATAGCGTCGGATCGCTGTCAGGAGGCCAGGGTTCAATTCCCGTCCAGATGAAGTTTTTTCTTCATTTTTCAACAAGTGCGTTTTTGTTTGTATTTTGGAATTATTGCTCCCAAACACCAAACATCACATTTAATAGAAAAACAGTAACATATTCACTCACTCTGAGATGACGTTATGGATTATACTTTCCTGAGACCAACGTCTCATTTGAGAAGTATTACATCCTTTTTTTTTTGAGTGATTTTTAATTTAGCGAACATTAATTTAATTTAATTTGTTGAAAGTGACGATAATCAAGATCGCTTTAGATTCGAAGAACAAACAAATTCGATTACTTCTATTTCTCAAGCACTTAAAAAAAGCATTGAGAAGAGATTAAAAGATTGTTAAAATAATTAAGTCAACTACTAACGCAATTATGCTGTGTATAGTACCAAAAGCATGTTCTTTGACTGAGTATTAAATAGGACACACAAGAAATTCAAGACAGTAATCACATGGGAGCTACAATCAGCTCTAAAAGTCACAAACGAACATTCAGAGGATTAAATTAGAGACATTGAACACAATATTACATTATCTAAAGACGGAAAAGGCATTGAATAGTTGTAAATTGAAAACCTACAAAACATGGCGTACGTGAAACGCCAACGTGGAAGAGTGAATACTTTTTGGAAACATCAAATCTTCTGATGTATTTAATTACCAAATGCGAGGGTTTTCCTTTTTTGTCTGTTTCTAGAATTACAAAAAAAAATATACGAACGTTTATAACTTTTAAAGCTGCTTTACAGTTCATTTCAACACACCTTTTTTTCTTTGTATGTTCTTTTAACCATTCTGCCGTCACGTGAAGTACGAGAAAGGACAATTTTTCAACGTGTTATCTAATCACATTACACACAGAACTATGAAATAATTTGATTAATTAAAGATCTGTACTTTAATGAGAAAAGCTTCTGATAAATCTAAAAAAAATACTACTCTGAACGCTTCCAAAGAAAATTAATAAAATAGGAACTTCAACATTCATTTCGACTAACATCAGAACCTTTTTCATAACGGATTCAGCCTTTGAACAACATTGAGCATATTATGAAATACTCCGCCAAAGATATTTGAATTTGAATTTATTTTAAGTTCTTTAGGCATTTTAGGCTCAGTCCACTAACGATATTTGAGTGTACCAAACAATAATGGACTTGTGTATACATATTAAGACAGTTACAGATAAAATATGTTTCTTTCTGGACGGATGGTAATTACAGTATGCTGCAGAAAATAAAGGTTTTATAACTATCACAAGTTTTTCTGTGCTCAAAACTAACCCTTGAAATAGACTTTCAATTCAAATATTACTTTAAATGATTGGCAAAATATCGGTAACATTGTGTTAAATTGGTAAGTTATAAAAGTGACAAGCAGCACTGTGCAATACTTTTTTTTATGTCAATCTGTCAAGAAAATTATAAACCTGTAATAATGAAATGGAGGAAGACATTAAGAAGGAAAACAGAAGTACTTCTCTAACTTTATAAATCTTTGTTACTTCATGCTGCAATAAAAAGTTATAAAAGAGTACTTATGTTTATGTGAAGCTGATATATCCCACAAATCAGGATATCCCCACAAATATTTCTACTTATATCCCCAGTAAGCGTAGAACGTACCAGAACATTTTGGGTTAAGTAACGACATACCTAGTTTATACTTTAAGTATACAAAAAGAATATTCTAGTTGGAATTTCGCAATATTCCTGAAATATTTTAAAATATTCCCAAAGGGCAATTGTAAGCAATATATTTCCCAGGTATAGAATATGCATGAAATACCCTAAGGAATTTCTTCATCATATGTCGGACATCCAGATATTCGTAGAATGTTAAAAGTATATACCAGGAATAACCTAGGAATATTCCAATATCTCTAAGGGGATAGGAAAGATATGTAGCTTATTCCTAGACGGATAAAACACAAATCGGAAGGAGTGAGGACGGGAGTTCTTGGTGGCCAATATCACAACCGATTCGACTATGTTCTATACAATACACTTATTGGCTACACAACAGTTTAATGATTATTATATGTATATACACATACGTATAATCGTGTACAGGCGCGGATCCAAGAGGGGCTATAGGAGCTATAGCCCCCACCCCTAGACGTCCAGGTTTACACTGCATAAAATGGCCTTCAATCCTACTTTACACTGGAGAAAGTGACACACACTATGGTTTAGCCCCCTGCCCTTGATCATATCCTGGATCCGCACCTGTTCGTGTATACTGAAGTGAGGTCAGAGTATGGCCTAGCACGCTGTTTCGGTTATCTATTCTTTTCGAACTGTAGTCATGACAAACCGTTTTCCGAGTTTAAGAATATGAAGTTCAGAATCGTTTGTTTATGCAACTGATTACGATTAATGATTGAAGTAAATGAGTTTGCAGTCTTTACGAATGAAATTTAAAAATTTGCACATACTAGAGTAGGAATGATTGTCTTTTATATGAAGAGAAGAATGTTTAAAACGAAACATCCTGAAAGTAGAGTTTACGTGGAAGATAGATATTGCGATAGTTACAATAAACGAAGGCACTATAGCTGCAGAATTAGTACCTGTGTTATTATCTTACCAAAGGTGTTAGTAAGTTCATATCAGCCATGGCTAGACGCCCTCAAGATCATCCCAAGTGGTAATAGTATGTAAGGGGAGAATTGGGATTACCTACTTAACCAGAGCTTAATTTCCTTTTTAAGATTACAACACGTACAACAGATCTTTGGAACACAGACCAGATTTGGCACAGTCTAATAGAACTTTCAAGAATATTGTCACACATACCATTACAGAGATTAGATCCTAGTGTAATAGACATAGAAATATATCTATATGCATCAGTTAAGAACTTACCGTAAGGTATATGACATAAATGAAAATAACCGAGAAAAGATATTTATAATATGTATAGAACATGACTTACACAGACTTATTTACGCCAGAGAATATATTTAAAGAAACAATCCGTTAGTAGTGTTAAAGCCAAGTTAATGGAAGAACACTTCATAGCTAAGACCAATGTGATAGCGAGAGGTACCAGTTTCATTCGCTAAGGTAAATAGAAACAAACATCGCAGGAAATTATTATGGTGCATGACGGGAGCTATGAAACTGCACATCACCAACAACGTCCTTCCATAAAAATTCTCGTTCAGGTTCATGTAGAAATTATTCGACTATGAATATGCCAGGTAGAACATCTCACACGGATACACGTAGCAGTAGCACACGTAAGAACTTATCATTAAACATAGAACACCAGGAAATGTAATTATTGTTGGAAATAACTACTTATTTTGGAAAGGAAATATTACGGAATCGTAAACATTTTTGTATGAACTTTTTACTTAACTGTGGTTGTTATAAAATAAAATAAAAACAGAGGTTACTGTTATGTACAAGGCATTACAGAAGTTACATGAATAATTGACACAAAAGAAAACAGTGTTAGTTTCGCCGATAATACAAGATCAGTTGCTCACAGAACAGAAGTAAAATCAGAGAGGAAACGGTATCGTGGAACTTACAACTGCCTCAATTGAAAGACAAAAAGAAAACAGTAAACTTTAGAACACTTTCCAAACATGAAATTGATGCCTCTTGTGGGCACTAGAAAACGACAAAAACCCATTCAGAAGTTTTACATACGTTTGACTATTTTGTCCTCGTTACCCATCCCCTTTCATTCTTTCCCACACTCTCAATTTGTATGGTTGGTCCCTTCACCATTCCTCTTCGGTAGCATCCAGACTCGAATTAGCGAATTTTCTCCTCCATCAATTGAGTCTGAAGAAATTCTCGGAACTTTCTCTGCATTTGCTCGTTGAAGTGGAGAAAATTCAGTAATCTCAGAGCGAAAGACATTTATCTTCTGAAATTGCTTTCAATATTCGCTTTCCTACTCAACGAAGAGGAACTTAATAAATTAGAAAGGAAAGGAAATATCTTCCACGGAAATATATATATTCGTGTAAAAATCTGATATTTCAGAAGACCCATATATCATTTGTTTTCTTTATACATTACCGAAATGGTCATGTTTCTCCAATTTATTTCCAGAACACTTACTGAACTGGAAGTCACCCACATGTTTACTGGAATCCATGTGGTAAAATTATATTTTCCTCTTGTTCGTTTCAATTTCTTGCTTCAGCGATAAAACGATTATAAATAATACTAAAATTTAGCTTGCATTTCATCTAGGTTGAATTGTTCCCAACGATTGTGGGTATTTTCTTAATCATTACAACTGATGCAAGGTTGGCTGCCTATTAGCATTTAAATTGAACTACAAAACATGTTTGAAAATAAAATGTGTTCCTAATAAATATATTTATATTTCAGAATGAAGCTAAATATATGTAGATAATTTCAATAAAAGCATCTTGTCTGGTTTTGTATGCTTCTTTTTTAGAATAAGGTAACCTTATTAAAAGTAGAGATTTCATATGATTCTTCTTAATATTGAATTTAACAATATTTTGCTGATTTCATATGCTTCTTTTTTAGAATAAGGAAATCCTATCAAAATTAGAGATTCCATGAAATTCTTCTTAATATTTCATGTGCTTCTTTTTTAGAATAAAGAAATCTTATCAGAGTTAGAGATTGCATGAAATTCTTCTTAAAATTAAATTTAACTATACGTTGCTGATTTGATATGCTTCTCTTTTTAGATAGAAAACCTAATGAAAGTTAGATGTTTCGTGAGATTCTTATGTAAAATTCTTGTTGATTTTACATAAAAGTTGTACATAGATCGTTTTCTAGCTACGTTGTCTTTTAATTTTTAGCTATATTATGAGTTACATGTAATAATAACCTTGTAGAGAGAGACCATCACCATGCAGACTCCTTAACAAAACCTCTAGATATAGTGGAGTGTCTTTATATAGACACCTGCAGATTAGGTGCTTGGGTTAGGACGGGAGTAAATCTTCATGTACACAGAAAGTTGTCCATGCGGTAGTAGTTTAGTGATTAGTATGTCCAATTGGTAGCTAAAACATCCAATCTCGGTCATAACAATGACAAATTGTTGTGAGTTCTTGTCGGGTTTTTGGATGAGTTTCCTTTCTTTAGTTAGCAATTCATACGTGAAATAAGTATATTTAGTCATGTAATTATAATAAAGATCTTTCTAGTACAATACGAAAAGCAACGGTCCCAACACACTGTCTTGAGGTACTCCGGAAGTTACAGACAGAGATACATATGACAAATCATGTAGAACATTTCTGACATGTAGATAACTGTCAAATAATTAAATAAATATTCCCTGATTATTAAAGCCATCTGTCAATTTGTCTAGCAGATAATCGTGAGAGAATCAAAACATTTTGGATGAAGCAGTGTTGCTTAAAATTTGTCTATAAAAATTATAGGAAATTGAAAGGATGCACTGCTGGACTGCTTATGTCTAGCTCTGTGTTATTATAGCATTCATTGTCTTGAACCAGCAACTAGATAGTTTCTTAATGCCTAGGTAGACTCTCTTGATTGATAATAAATATTCAGTCTGCTTAAATGTTTATAGTTTGCAACACTGTTATGCTTGTTCTAAATATTGTGTTTATCTTACTTGCAAACACGTAATAATTTGATGTCGAAACATGTGATGATGAGGATATGGAACTCTAAAATATTTAGCTGGGAAAAATGCCAATTAAAATGATAGCATGGATAGTTTTCTCAGTTTCTGCTGTCTTTCCTCAGATAAATAACTTTATTTTTTTAATTTTGACTCCACATACCAGTAAAAACAATTCTCTCGATAGCTTCTAAAGCAGTCGATATTAGAGTCTAACCATGACCTAACCCACTTGTTTCCGGCATCCCCGTTATTTAATGGCCAGCTATTAATTTTCCTCTGTCTAGTCTCTGTAACACAGCCAAACAGATTAAATGATGATAGAGAGAGAGACAAGAAAACTCCAGATTCATGCTCAGCATCCATTATGTATCTGCCCGTTTATATGGTAACGCTAGAATATTCCTGTAAAGTATTTTTATACGATACAGACTTGCATGAAATTAGACATTCCAATACACTACACATCTAGAATAAAGTTAGTATTTAATGGAATTGTTCGTATTTGTTCAGATATAAATTGGATTTTCACTATTTTCTTTACATTATACTGAGATATCTATGACAATGGGGTATCTGCCGCTACAGTTCTTTTTTCTACCAAGGAGCCGCTCAAGTTTATAACAAACTTGTTCACAGCTTCTTTTAAATTACAGAAAGAATGTTCAAAATTAATACTCTGTGAATAAAAGAAATTAAGAAAAGCTTTGAAACCCTGTCTCATTTCGTTTTAATTTCTTACTCACTCACTTTCTTTCTATCTTGGTTTATTTAATAATTTATTTATTACTTTATATATATAATTTTCTTTCTTCTTTACTTATTTTGTTTATTTCTTATTTTTGCTTACTTTTCTACTTCTTTCTTTCTTTCCTTCCTATTTTCTTCTCTTTCGTTATCTTCGCTTCTCATTACCTTTCCTTACTTACTTTTATTTATTAATTTTTGCTCTATTTATGAATTACTTTGTTTCTTTTTTTAGTTTGCTTCTTTCTTTCTTTGTTACTTATATTGTTTGCTTGTTTTTTTATTTACATTTTAGTTTCTTCCTTTTTCTTATTTTCTCCCTTCATTGCTTACTTTATTTGTTAATTACTTTCTATCTCATTTTCATTTTTACTTTGTTTCTTTGTTACTTATTTTCTTTGTTCCATTATTACTTATTTTCTTTCTTACATTTAGTTTCTATCTATATTTCTCTCATAGGCCGACTTACTTACTCACTTTCACTCTTTGTTTCTTTCTCTTCATTTGGTATTGTCTTCGTTCACTTGCTTTCTTGCTTTTTCTTTCTTTATTTCGTACTTTGTTTGTTTCTTCGCTCGTTACTTAGTTTTGTTTGTTTGATTGTTTCGTCCTATCTTTTTTAGTTTGTTCCTTGCGCTTTTTATCTCTTTGTTTCTTACTATCTTCATTTTCTGGAAAAAAATAGTCTTTTTATAGAATAAAGAAGCTGTTGGTATACAATTGCGAGTAATTGTGTTGTACTACTCCATCGCAATATTTGAACATATTAAGACAAAAATGTTATATGTCAGTATTCACTTGAAGTAACTTTTCAGTTAGGAGGACTAGACACAGAATTGAACATCATGCCTTCTCATTGCAATGCAAACTCTTTTCCGTTGAGTACACCTCTTGATGAAAATGTTTGCAATTTCTGGTTTTATTACAATAATTCGATACCGTAGCCCAGCGATCTCCAACCTTTTTTGTCAGTGGGCCGAATTGGCTAAGCAAAAGATCTGCATTTAAAAAAAAGGATGAAGATTCCATTAATAACAAGAAATGTAATAATTATCTTAATTCTATTGAATATTTAGAAAGAATTACCAAATTACTTCTTGTGTTTTGAATTATTTTCATTTAGATCCAATGCAAAATATAGTAACCGTAAATTTTGTATTTGCTTCGTGCCCAATCTCAATTACTAGGCGGGCCTCATCCTGCACGCGGGCTGTAGGTTGGAGATTCCTATCGTAACTAGAAAACAATGCTGCAACTCCATTCTGTGACACCCATTTCTTTTTTAAATGTAGATACTTATTTGGGTAGTTGAATAAGAAGTAATATGAGATAGGTAGATAAGTAGATAGAGAACGTAACAGTCCGGAAGCACTCATTAATTTAAAAGTGTGAAGCAACTATTATCTCCTAACCTTCTTTGGGCCACGGTGTATCAATTGGTAGAGCGCTCACTTCTGGTGCTAGCTGCCATCGGTTCAATCCCTGCTTATGCCCTGTGGGCTTTGTGGTGGACAAACACCGTGTGTGTGGAGTTTCTCCCGTTTCCTCCCACTTTCTTCATTCCATCAATTCATCCCATTGTCATTCATACGGCCTGAACCAAAGTTGCCTAAAAACAACATTCAAGAATTCGTGCCCTACATTGGATTGACTTTATTCCAGATTATTAACCAACTTTATCTCAAGCCGGAATAGGGTAGAGGAGAGGATGTTGGAAGCAAGTCAGCCAGGACTTAGTTTTAAAGATTGAAATCCGCCATTTGTATGGTATGTCTGAGATTAAACACTGGAAAAACCTCAGTTAGGATGGGTTCTCACTGTGATCGTTCTTCGGCCCTTCTGGTTATTGTAATCAGCTACATGAATCTACAAGACAAATATCCAGGAACAGTTGCCTCGAAAGCATAGCAAAGAGAAGAAAAATAAAAACAAAATTCTGGATGATAGTTAAAAAAAAACATTCGATTGCTGACAGGAATAAATAATACCTCTCCTTCGTCGTAAATTACACAACTTACATGTC
Source organism: Lepisma saccharinum (assembly GCA_022664845.1). Taxonomy (NCBI): domain Eukaryota; kingdom Metazoa; phylum Arthropoda; class Insecta; order Zygentoma; family Lepismatidae; genus Lepisma; species Lepisma saccharinum. The sequence continues at coordinate 73,816 of JAGDQP010002811.1, forward strand.
ATCAACACAGCAGCTGGTTGTTGAACTTCTGCCAAGATATTTCTTCACTAACATCCTGTTGCTTTATTTTCTTACTGTCTGTATCCATACAAACACAGTAAAACAATCATTGCGTACAATTTGCACTTTTAGTAAATTTTTATATTCAAGTCTCGTCAGTTTTCTGCTCATGACGTGTTAATAACATGTACAAGAATTGTACAGAATTAATCATGTTTTCTGTAACTCCCGAATCAATGAATCAAACCGAAGTTAAAACTTGACTCGAAGTGGTTAAACGAGATTTTAAAATGTAAAACTAGCGTACTTTTATGATTTTCGCTTACAGTATTTGTTTACGCCTTCTCTACGCTTCTTTACATGCTCATCTGCCATTGAAGTCTAAGTTATGCAGTTATTGTGTTTCTTTTGTGAACATCTTTTTCCTATCCTATATTTTGTTTTATACCACTGTATATTGGTGCTTTACAAAGAAAGGAAATTCAAACCTTTGATAATATTGTGCAGATTTTCTCTTGAGAGTGGGTGTGCTTTTCTGTGTGAATTTTCTGGACAAAAACGTGAACAGGAATAAGGACGATTATTTGATGTAACAATGTTAAAATAACTCTAATCTGGTTAGTATTTATTTTTTAAAGCATCTGCTTTATGCGTTCTTCCACATTTTTTATATGTTGTGTCTAGTTGCTTCTGGCTTAGATTGCCTTTCTCCTGATTTAACGTCAGTGGTAGAGCGTGAGATTAGCATTCGTGAGGTCCTGGGACCGATTTCAGCAGCAGATCATCCTGACTGAGGTTTTTCCAGTTTTTTTCAGTCATACCAGGCAAATGTTGAGATGGTACCTACAGAAATAGGTCCTGGTCTTCTATCTTCCAACGTCCTCTCCCCCACCCATTCCTGGACTAAGCCTTAGATGCCTAAAGGCTTTAAAATAAATTATAAAATTCCTGGTTTAAAGACCTTTACAACTATATCAAAGGTTGATGAAAAAAGATTGTTTTTTTATTATTATTTATGCCTCAAACATATACATGGCAATGTATTAGGAATGAATTATCTTTGGTAGAAAAAATGAGAATTAATTATGTCTGTAAAAAAATGTAATTTCGGAGCCCAAAATTAACGCGGCATTGTCACAAATTAGGAAATATTGAAGATGATACTGACGTAAGCTTGTTTCCAATTAACAGATGATAATTGAAGCTGTACATAAAGCGCATGTTTGAACAAAATTTGTAATATAAGAATGCAGCTTTATAAATTTAAAGTGATTCATTTCTTTGTTTACCACTCATAGTCAAATTCTCTTACAAAGAAATGCTTCTCGAGGGAGTACTTTCTTAGGTGCCTTGCTCAATCGTAGTCATTTTAAAGATACAATCTTTGATAGTCATTTGATAAACTGGCATGTCATTGTCGAGATCTTACGTCATTTGTGATGATGATTTGATAACATTGCTAATTTCTGATTACCACGAGACTTAAAAAAAACATGGAGGAAGACAACTTCCATCTTTCTATCATGGATAATATTTTCATGAAATATTGTCGTGTATTTATGGAATACCGTTTATACATAACTAGGAAAGTACTGTAAAAGAAAAACAGCAAGAAAAACAAGAAAAGAGACGATATATTCTTAATCGTTTGAAAACGAAATAAGCTTATAAAACGATGCAGATGTATGATTTAATGGTAAAACCGTGAGAAAAGAATTCTTTCTTTTTTTTTTCTTTTTTTAGCTTCGGTGCTAAATTCAAATGCTTGTCCTTCTATTTATTCTGTATCCTAGCACCTTATTATAGATACAGATTACTCCAAAAATATTATTCATTTCCACTGATTTTGATCTGCTTGCCACTTCAATAGTTGACAGGTGTTCACTTTGCATTTACTCAGAAGAAAACTCTAGGACATTATACTTTCCCAAAGCTTTTCGAATAAACTCCTGAATAAACTTGCATAGATCCTCACTCCAAGCTTGGTACAATACTTGGAGTGAGTTATTATTCACACGGTTCTAATCAAGTGCAGAACTCTATGACTAGCATTAACATTAAAATTATAACGCAGAACGCAAGCATTTAGGCTGATTTAGTGTTTAACTTTCATAACCCAACAATTTGTTTTATATATATATGAATATATATTTTACTTTTAGTTTATGGCAAAAATATCTTATTTTCATACGCAATGTCTTTCGCGTATGTACATAATCATATTTTACTCGGTAAAAAAGATTGCAAGGAAATAGGATATTGTGAAAAGGTTATCAATAATTACAGAGCAAATAATAACACAAAGTAACGACAGGCTCCGATTTGGCTATTTGAACTCCAGGGACTAACAATGTCGCGAGACCCGCTGATGACTGACTACATGCTGAGGTAACAATATTCTGTGTGAGTTCAGAATTAGAGCAGAAACTGTAGGTTTCTTTTCCACCAAATGGTCTATATTTCATTGGCATGTTCAGATGACACACACTGAAAGAACTTCACACCTTTACACAGTTGTGAAACTCAACAAAAGAAACACATCAAAGGGGTGTTTTCTCCTTCTTCTTCTTTCATCTCAGTGAATTCTGAGATTACATATATTCTTAGTTCAGGTAATTGGTTACATCACTTTTAGTAGACAGCAATGCAAGATTAGAAATTCACTCTTATCTCCAGTGGCGTACGCAAGGAAGGGGATATGAGGGTATATCACCGCCTTGAAAGAGAAGTATTTCCGCAAGAAAAGAAATAATGTTTCGAATCATATAAGTTGTTAGTTTATTCATAAATAGATAAAAGGGTCTCATTGTACATTCTGCGTTGTAGTTTCACAATTAGGCGGAAGTAGTAGATAGTCTTCAGGACCACATTGCAAAAGAAAAATCAACAATTGGATAAAGCAACCCAAACGTTTAGACAACATGCTTCTTCATTTTGATAGCGCCGGTAAACGTTTAGACAACACATACATATCGGTAAAGAACATGACTTTTAGACACTAATGAAAACTATAGTAATTTCTCTTGATGATAGTCTCAACGAAGGGAAAACAAAGAAGATTATAAATATAAAACATTTAGAAGATATGTTTGAAGCAGTTATTTTGTACGCAAAGAAACAGACGACCTGGCCTGACATCCCTTTTATTGAGCTACAGCAATTTAATGGTCAAGAAACTTCCGAAGTTAGGCTTCGCGATCAGTATTAGTAAATCTCAAGATCAACAACAAGCATGTATCGAAGATATTTCACTATCGGATACGTGGTTTCAAAATTTCGCTGGAGATTATATGACAATTATTATGATAATGAAACAATTCTACATGTCGAGAATGATGAGCCAATTTTCAATAAAAAAAAACAACATAAAAACAAAACATTACACGAAGAAAAAGGAAAAGGAAAGTAAAGGTCTTTAGGGATCTAAGGCTCAGTCCAGGATAGGGGAGAGGAAAGGGCTCAGGAAGGTATCGGCCAGAGACTATATTGAAGGTGCCATCCCGGAATTCGCTTGATGTGACTGAGGAAAATCCTGGAAAACCTCAGTCAGGATGGTCGGGTGCTGGGACCGAACCTACGACCTTCCGAATGCTACGCCAACCCTCTACCATTGAACTACGGCGTTTCAGTTCCAACATTTTGCAGTCGGACACACTAACTATACTGCTACGGGCCCACATACTTCCTTAGCCCGTAATGCTAAGAAAATAGAAGAGAATAATTCCGTAAAAAAAGGAAGATCATGAATGAAATAAGTGAAGTGGAGGATGAGTAAAAGAAGTCGAGAGAAAAATCTAAAACGGAGCAGGACGAATTTTCTCAGAAAAGCAAATTTTTGCGAAAGTCGCAAAATTAACATTTGTTGATATTGTTGAAACTTCTGTTTTCGTTCTGAGGATATTGTTTAATTATTTTAATAGTCTAATATTCATTGCTTATATTCATAGAATTTTTCATATGTATGTTGTAGTTGTTAGCATTTTCTTTGGCTTGACTTACATAACATGTTCATGACGAAAATGCTGTAAATTTAGGTTATTTTAATCAGTGCATTTGAAAAATAGTTTAGTAAAAATTTCTTTATGTAATTTTACTGTAAAAGAAGTAATAAAATCATAAAATTTGCTACTCAGGTGAGAGATGGAGCTGGTGGAGGCTGCATGAAAAAGAAAACAAAATATTTTGCAAAAGTTAAAATTGGATAGTCTGAGAGTCAGGAAGGAATGTTTTGAAAATCTGGTCAGGAAAAGTCATCAAATTTAAGTTCACAAATTTTGTGGGCACCCTGTACGAATTAGGGAAGGCTATGACGGTGTGTCAATGTTCCAGATATCCGAATATCTGAAACTCAGATCCGGATTGTGATAATTTTGATTATACGTCAAGTTTTGGAGCGCGTCTATGCTTGGGACCCGGCCTGACCCGGTGATCTGATTTAGGTCTCCTCACCCGGAGAACAAAGTAGAGTATTTGATTATTTCCTTGCGTTTCAGGGGAGACCGAGATCGCAGGTGTTACCCCCCAGAGCACGAAAATTACGAAACTGGAGCTCATTACTCTCAGACCGGGTTAATCGGGTCAAGTTTTAAACCAGATCACGTATATACTGGTCAGGGCGGGTCACCAAAACTTACCTGGTTTCAGTTCTGCAGTGCTACTTCCTCTATATAAGTTATTAGTATTATTTTTTTCAGAATTTCAGAGGAATTCAGTATTTCAATATTCCGATATTGTTAAGTATATTGATACTGTTCCGTATTCCCCCCAGCAAGCCAGAAGACGTTTAGCCCGACATCGGCATTTGGTCGGCGAAGCTCGGCCGACGAGCAAGCCGACATCGGGTTTTGAAAAATCCCGACCAGAAGCCGACTTCGGCGGGCGGGGTTACGCCACTATGCCGACTTCGACGGCGGCCCGTAAGATGGCCCGACGACACTGACGGCGGCTCGGAAAACGGCCCGACGACCAATAGCCACTCATGAATCACGCCGACCAGGCACGTATCCAGAATTTGGTTTTAGGAGGGGTCCAACTGCTTCTGGGGGAGTCTAAGGTGTGTCTGGGCATGAAATGTAGTATATATAATTACGCCCGAAGTTATACTATTTTTCATGAAACTGTGAGTTTGGGGGGGGGGGTCCGGACTCCCCGGACCAACCCCTAAATACGTTATTGGCGCCGACCATTCCCCGACTACTAGTTGGTCGGGCCGCCGTCGGGGTCGGCATTTGGGTTGGTATATCGATATTTCGGTATTTTCGGTGTTATCGGTATTTTGATATTTCGGTATCATCGGTATTTCGGTATTATCTGTATATCGATATTTTCGGCTTTATCGGTATCTTCGTTATGTCGATATTTCGGTATGGATGATACCGAAGTTTCGGTATTCCAAAATACCGATACCGATTTCGGTATATCGATATTTTTGACAGCCCTACTATATTTGTAATGGTACTCTGTACCTCTTATATATCTTATAACTATCAAAATTCAAGTTACAGTTGCGACGTGTTCCGATTACAAATTAATTATGAACTTGAAGTATCTTAAGGTGCCACGGGTTCTTACGAAGCTTGACGTGAATTTTACACACCTAATAAAAATGTACCTCAGTCTGCTCCCCGCAGTGTGGGCTACAAGCATTAAACTATATACTCGTAGAGCCTATGATTATGAACCCTACTGCGGTGCTTTTCCGCAACCTTGGTAGCATTACAATCAATGTCTACCAAACGAACCAAAGGGAACTCGATAACATCAAAATATAGATATTTAATTTATTCAGAGGTATTTAAAATATAACAAAATACATCTCTGCATATGCCTCTGGCCTTGTTGAACCCAACCTAACCTTTTACATAACTGGGTTCACTAAACCAAAGCGATTAATTTATCATTTCGCTTTAATAACATATAAAATTTCTTGCTCACGATTATAATAATTATTAAGTTAACTTATTATACTCTTGTGCTAATATAACAAACAAGAATGAATCATTTGGCTTCACAGAAATTGCATTTGGATTGTTACATAATAACTCTAGTTATGCTGCCATCTACCGAGCAACTCACGAACATCTATAATACATTTGAATGGTTTATAACCCACAAAACATCGAATAATCTTTTTAAAACTCTTTTTATCACCGAATTAAACATAGAGCCCATAAAATATTAAATAAATATTTCTAACAAATATAATATTAATAACTTGGTTCATGCATTAACTATAGAGCATACCATACTGTATTGGACATTTTCGGCGTCGTATTTTATGTGTTCTAGGTGTAACACCTCGGATCCCGATCAGCACTGAAAGAACATTGTTGAAACGCAAGGAAGTAATTAAAAACTTTACTTTGATTTTCTGATCACCAGCTCGAAACCTGGCCACCGCGTTAGACCGCGTCTCAAGCACATATCCGGTCCAAAATTTGACCCGAATAACCCGGTCTTGAGTCGAATTACTCAGACTGAGTTAACTCGGTGACGCGATAATCGAATCTTGACCTAATTTACCCGGTGTTCCAATCTTAACACGGTTACCGGTCTAGTTCTATTCTTTACACAATGTTGCTTCGTCATAAATAGCGATTTAATAGATACGAAAAAGAAGTGGTTTTAATGAAATACAAAAACGAAAACTTTAATAATTGGTAAAATAAAAATTATTTGAAATCAACAAAGGCGTGGCAAGTATCCATAGTTATATGTATAACAATTTCCATTTTTGATATAAAATTCAATGTGTTCACGTGGTCTTGGATTAAATCGTAGGTATTTTATGACAAATTTATTTATATTAAATCTTAGAAAAAATGGGTGTACGCCATTTGAATATAAATACTAGGGTCATTCTGAAAGTAATAGCTCCTCCTTCATAAAATTATTTGTAGCTATAAAAAAAATAATATGAAGCTTGGTGGCAAAATACTTGAAAATTTTGTGAACACCCACAACTTCACAGCCAGTTTAGCGTTTTCTACGCCATCGAAATGTTTTCCACGAAGGATAATTTTCAAAGGGGCAACCAAGTAAGCGGAATGAGCCAAATCAGGACTGTACAGGGTTCTGAGGCTTCACAGTCCACCCCATTTTGACATTAGCCTGTGCAGTCTTCATTGAAGTATAGAGGTGTGCATTTTCATGGTGTAACACAACGCTACCAAGTGCCACATGTCTCTTTCTTTCTGATTACTTCCTTTCACTTGCTCATTCATGTTTCCACAGCACTATGACAAATTCCTGGACAGTCACATGATGATCGGCTCTAATGAGGCCATTCATTCGTTGTCTGTTAATATCTGCCACTGCACTTGGGGGTCGCCCAGTCCCTTGTTTGTCAGCCACTGAACTTTATCCCTCTCGAAACCTCGTTATTCGACTTCGGACATTATTGGTGTAGGTTGTGACATCTCTGTACACCGCCAGAATTATGCTGTGGATCTATGGAGCCTGACATCCCTAATTTTTTTCAGGACTTCTCTGTCTCATTCATGTTGTATACTTAGGAATTTGAAAGTAAAATATTCTCTGTATTAGTATAGTAACATAGCATAGTAGATACCATCATGATTTTATAAAAATCAGTTAAAAATTACGGAAGTTGAGAAGGAGGAGACAGTACTTTCAGGATGACCTTTGTGATATTACATGATAGATAATATGTTCTTTAATAGTATGTATATCTTGGGCAACACGAAGCCAGTTTTCATCATGAACACCTACTTAGGGTTGCCAGACGTCCCGATTTTCCGAGACAGTCCCGGGTTTCAATGAAAAAATTAACCCACCTGAAAATGCTATCGGGAGGCCTGTTTGTCCCGGTTTTCGGTTTTTTCTAACTGTGAATTCATCCTTTGTGTTTCTGAGGCTAATGCCAACGTACATTATCCATCATGATTGTGCTATGGACAGAGGAACGAAGTCGCCTGCATGTGTCAACAATTGAAGGAATAATTAAATGCATATCGCATGAGGACCATTCCCTAAAAATCTCCCAATTTCAGAACAAAATAGTTGCCTAACCTTTTATTTTAGAAATATATATATTATTTCCCACGTGGGTTTCTACATGAGTCAGGATATCAGAACTAGATTTTCTTTTAAATATTTACTCGCAGCAACTTGTTCATGAACTTCCTGATGTTAACTTGTTGATGAGGAAGTTGAGAGAAAGTTGTTCCTGTAATTTGATATTTTAAAGTTGCTCGTGAACAAGTTGACGCATTTAATAGCATTAGCAACTTGTTCATGGCATTTTAGCCCTCTGCCCGTGCGTCACTACAATATCTGCTCTCTGCATCCATTAACTCATTTTACCCTTCTGCTCATGCGTAACTACATTGTTTGCTCTGTGACTCTTATTATCACAATAGGTTCTAAAGTTGACAAATTATCACTGTCAATCGTGAGTGACTTGCGGTGTTACAAGCAAAATTTCTTAGCTGAAATTATTAAATTATACCGAAATCAGTCTTGCATATGGCGGGTACACAGCAAAGACTATTCAAATCTAAATGTGAAAGAGGAAGCTTGGAATGTTATTGTGTCGAAAGGACCCCGCAAAAATCCTTATGGAAAGGGGTCCCGGTCAAATGTTACAAAACTTTGCTGAATGATAGTCCTGAATGAGTACATCGAAAGTGTCAATAGGACCTAGGTCTGAAAAACTAGCGTTCGCAAGCTACAGCCTCCGGAAGTTACCGAATGTACGTAATAGTACTCAACATCGAGGTCCTGCACGAGTACGAAAACATTGGAAGTAGAGACTAAACCACCGAACCACGACGTATTTTGATACGCAGAAGTCGATTCTGCGGTTAGAAATACGCCACTGACCTACAGTCTTTAGCTAATCGCTGAAGAATATGCAGAAAAGTGAAGAATGTCGATGGTAGGCTGTTTTTTGCTCAAGCGGCACAAGTCACCTTAGAATTTTGCGGATCCTGAATCCGAATCTACGGTTGCAATTGCTCCATCGAACTGCAGTCTTCAGAAAAGCGCTGAAGAACCTTCAGAAAAAAATGAAGTGCGATAGTAGGCAGTATTGCTCGAACGACACAAGTCACCGAATGTGTGTGCGCATCTGTAACTCGAATCTGAGGTTACGATTGCTCAATCGATCTACCAATTAAGACAATACCGCGTTTAATCCGACTAGTTAAGTCAATATTACATTCAATCGGACCAGGTAAGACCGTGTTCAATCCAACCAGTTATGGTAAGATTTCATGTAATCCGACCAGGTAAGGTAAAACCACATTTGATTCGACCAATTACGACAAGATCGCTCTTGGTCCGACCAATGAAGGCAAGACTGCGTTCAATCCGGCTAGTGAAGGCAACACATCAGTCAATCCTACCAGTTGACGTAAGACTGCACTCGATCCGATCACGTAAGGCAAGAATTCTATTCGGAAGACCTATAACTCTATACGAAAGACCACATTCAACCTTACCAGCTAAGGCAAGATGTCTCTAGCCCGGAAAATAAAGGCAAGATTGCATTCAATTAGCATAAAGGAAGACTCCATTCATTCTAGGCAGTCAAGGCAAAACTGCATGTTATGCAACCAGTTAAGGCAAGATCACATTGAATCCGACCAATGAAGGCAAGAGATCGCGTAATACAAAACTAGGAAACAAAGCGGAGAAATCAAGTCAAATCACCTACTATATGTTTTCTGGGTCACTGAGATCGAATCCGAGGTCAGTGTGACTGTATCAGGTCATCTGATGGTCATTTCAAAGACATATCAAGGTTACATTCAGAAAAAGGAATCACGTTCAATCGACATTTATATAGGTTTTTGGGGTTGCAAAGTTCGAATCCAAGATCCCTGTATCAGATCATTCAAATGTCGTTTCAAAGTCACACTGAGAAAAACCCGCGCAACCAAGTACAACCATTTGTTATATGTTTTTTTAGGTTCCTGCGTTCGAATCCGAGGTAGCTTGTCTGTAGGTCATTTTGAAGGTCATTTCAATTTCGTATCAACGTCACATTGAGACAAAGTAGAGCAATCAGGTTCAATCTGCATTTATATAGATTTTAGATGTAGCTGACTTCGAATGCAAGCTCAGTTGACAAACTATAGTTCGGAGGAAAACGCATTTAATGCGCCTAAAATCACAAGTGTGCGAATTCGATCTTATACCCCAAAACCTTATATGGCATGTGCTCGGACATGGTTGCTCTTTCTCACTACTGCAGTCCGATGGAGCAAATTGCAACCGTAGATTCTGATTCAGGATCCGCAAAATTCTAAGGTGACTTGTGCCGCTTGAGCACAACTGCCTACCATCGACATTCTTCATTTTTCTGCAGGTTCTTCAGCGATTAGCGGCGTATTTCTAACCGCAGAATCGACTTCTGCGTACCATAATTTTCGTGGTTCGGTGGTTTCGTCTCTCTTTCCAATTTTTTTCGTGCTCGTGCAGGACCTCGATGTTGAGTATTATTACGTACATTCGGTAACTTCCGAAGGCTGTAGCTTGCGAACACTAGTTTTTCCGACCTAGGTCCTATTGACACTTTTGATGTACTCATTCAGGACTACCATTCAGCAAAGTTTTGTAACATTTGACCGGGACCCCATTTCCATAAGGATTTTTGCGGGGTCCTTTGCAATCAAATGCAGGCAAGGTGGCCGTAATGAAAAAACTGAACTCACTCAAGAACACGTGGAGAAGAGAAATGAAAAAGGTTAAGGCATCGCTGAGATCTGGAGAGGACGTTAAGTTCATGAACAAGTTGCTATGTGTAATAGCAACAAGTTTCTCTCAATTTGCTCATCAACAAGTCAACATCAGAAAGTTCATGAACAAGTTGCTGCGTCCAATACGGCCTTTACACTTGTTAGTTCCCCCGGGGCGGCAATATTTCCAACATGGCTATGGCATTTTCGATCGCGCACCTATGTACGGAAACCTGAATATCTTTAAGGAAAAAAAAAACAGAAAAGCTAGAGAGATGAATCTGAAAGCGTTGTATAGATCCTGAAGTGTACGTTCAAAATCTAGATACACATGTTGTCAAAATTAATTTATTTTAAAAATTAGGTTGAAATACGAGTAATGAATTGCATAAAAGTGGATTTTGAAACCATTTCTTGTTGTCAAGTAGTTTAATATAAGGCTGCAATTTTCTATAATATTTAGGCCTACTAGCGGAGTGCCTGCATACAAACAATCATGCCGTTGTATCACACCCCTTGTCTTCTACAGAGGTTCAAATATGGTCCTTCGCCGAAAAATGCCGGATTTCGGGAATAAATATCTCAGATGGGTGGGCCTTCATGAAAAAATCTAAAATTTGTTGTCAAGGAATCCTTCCTTCTTTACGACCAACTTACAGTAAAAAAAAATGCAACTTTCATTTTGAACTTATTTGGTCAGTGCAAGCGGATTTTGCCGGTCATATCATTCAAATGCAAATGCTCTTTAAAAAAAACAGGCTACAATTTTGCGGCAGAAGGAGTTGAATATAAGGTTAGAAGTTTTTGTAATGTTTAGATCCACTAACTGAGTGTATGCATACAAACAGTCATGGCGTTGAATCACACTTCTTATCTTCTACGGGGGTCCAAAAATAACCCTTCGTCGAAAATGCCGGATTTCGGCTTGATATCTCTTCACTGGGTTCTCAGGAGAAAGCCTAAAATTTGGTATTGGGGAAGATTGTATGTTCCCAAGACACCGTAAGAATTGAAACTTTTATTTTCAAATGGTTTGGTTAAGGAAAGCTAGTTCATCAGAGTTAATGTTGCGCGTTTCAAGTATTGTAGTTATATGAAACTACATATACACCAACAATCCACGTGCACTGATCAAACCATTTACCATGGAAGTTGCACTTTTCGGTGTGACTTGGTCACATACAACGCTTCGTCGAAACCAAATTTAAGATTTTTCGTGAGGACTTATTTCAGGTGTAAGCCCAAAATTCGGCATTTTTTCGGCGAAGGGCCACGTTTGAACCCTCGTAGGAAAGAAGGGATGTGATTCGACGCCATGATTTTTTCCATGCAGAAACTCTTGTTAATAGGTCGAAACATTAAAGAAAATTGTTGTCTGTACACTTTCACACACACACACCAACACACAACTGTTTGCGCGGGGTGAGTTAAGAACACATGAGACTTCTGTACTACTTATGAGAACGTGTAGATCTAATGGTCCTAGAGAAAAACGAGAGTCAAATTTACCAGCTATTCGTCAATGTAAATAGAAAAATCATTCTAATATTTCTCTAATCGCATTATTTAGGATAAGACTAAAACCCGTATTATGAGCACCAAACTTACCATTTCACCTACGCTGTAAGCACACCTCCCCTACATTTCTTAGCATGAGAGTTTAAGTGTTACACACTGTTTCAGGTGCACTACGAGCACGTTAAAGTATCTGAGAGCACTTATATCCACTACAGCGCTAAATGGTTCACAATTTAAAAATCAAATTAAAATCTCTATACAAATTTATATAACCAGTGATTCCGCCAGACCCCTCTGTGAGGGTGTCATCCTCTTAATCCTTGACACCACCCCAACTTTAAAATTTTGACGGTAAAAATCGATAGACTGTAAAAATCACCACGTACACGCCCAAAGTGAAAATTTTGGCGTAATCCCTGACTATATGTCAGAAATTATCCTTGCCAAGTATTCTATAGATTTTAATACTATATAAATCAGGCAGGAACTATAGAATATTTACCATATACGAAATCTGCCAAATATTAAAAAGGAAAAAAGGTTTGGAGTTTAAGATAATCTATTGCAATAACTAAAGCATATCAAGCCTACACAAAAGCACGCACTTATGGGCACAATTAATATACAAAATGTGCTCACGAAGTGCAAAGTGCAAGTCAATGCTACAGACCAGATAATCTCCCGGTTTAAGTAAATCAAAATATGCTCAATTGCTCAGTCTAGCGATATTACCATTAGCTCTTTGTTTCAGTCTCATTGGGGTGAATGGGGTATCACGTTACAGTTTCCACTCAATCTACGACATGTCACCTACAAGTCAATTTTGCATTTGCCATTTTCTTTCCTTCTCCCAGTAATGGGTGTTTGGGTTTAGGAGTTATTATTTCATACTATTTTGTCACACATAGAAATAGCACAAATAAATAATGCACAATTGCTAAAGTAATAATAAATATTTAATATTATATTCCTGCTCCCAGTGCTTTCTTTTGCGAGTGGACCTCTTTCGCTTCATCTTCAAGGAGGTTCTGAACGCTTTGAATGTATAAATTGATCTGCTTCGATTTCTTTTAAACCATTGTTGAAGGAAAAATCGCTTCCCCTCGCTTATTACCACCCCTTCCAACCGAATGAAGAAAACATGCTTGTTTCTTTGTTTCCTCGCGAGAGCGCGGCACTGTCGCGACGTGTGTATCCAAACTGGCTGAGGTCGAAACACTCGATGTAAAGAAAAAGTTTGTAGAAGACGTATTGTAAGCAGTCTCATTTTTCACCACTTTCTAACGTAATTTCAGCTGTAGAATACGAATTTACAGTTATTTCGCTCTGAGCACCCACTAAAATATGCTCGGAAAAAAATGTGCTCACAGTGTTGGTGTGTTAACATATGGATGTGCTTGTAATACACTTGGCACAAACGCACACACACACACACAATAATGGTCTTAATGAAGATACCGGATTCACATTTACATGCCATAACCCAGAAAATCCTCTTGCACTGATCTTCGAAGTAAAAGTTGTTATTTTTACTGTGAGTTGGCCACATACAAGGCTTTCTTGACAGAATTTCAGATATTTTCATGTGGATCCCGCATTTTCGGCGAAGAGCCATATTTGAACCCCTGTAGAACAGGACTGGTGTGATTCAATGCTTTTTTTTTTTTTGCGTGCAGACACTCTGTTGGTAGATCTAAATATTACCAAAAATTGCAGCCTTGTATTGAACTCATCCACAAAGAGAAAGTATTCCAAAACCCAGTTTTAAACAATTCGTTACTAAATTTTCTACCTATTTTTAAGAATAAATAGCCATTTGTGAGAAAAAGTGTTTCATAATTTTCAAACTACACTCAAGAGCTACACAATGGATTTTGATTCATCTACCTAGCTTTTCTAGTTGTTGAGATATTAAGGTATATGTATATGGCTACTGGATCAAAAAAGCCATCCGCCATTTAGGAAACATGCTCGCCCCGGGATAAATAAGAGCACAACATTTTTTTTTTTCAAAAGTGGTTCTAAAATCCTTATACATGTAGAAAGTCGTGTACAAAATATAAGATTTTCCTCAAATAGTTATGCAGTCAGTGTCGGATGACTTGACATGGAATGACTCATGAGCTGCCTTAGAGTTCAATGATTATGTTAACCACCAGCAATATCAAGAGGTGATAGTTAATATTATAGGCTAGTTTAGGATACGGATTTCATTAAAGGTAATAATATATGTGTAAGCTTATTTCCTATCTATCTATATATGGATGTCTGAAATGTCCCGGTTTTTCATTTACAAAATCTGGCAACCCTACACCTACTTCTCGAACATCTCTTCTCATATTGTCCTCCCAACGACGTCTCGGTCTTCCCACTGGTCTCCTTCCATCCGGCCTTCCAACCAGGATATAATATAATCTTCGTTTTTTTCCCATCCGAGCTACATGGCCTGCCCACCTTAGTCGTCGCGATTTCATTATTTTTACATCTTCCGTGGAGTTCTTCATTATGCAGTCTCCTCCATTCTCTAGTCATCTCGTCCCGTTTCGACCCATATATCTTTCTCAAAACCTTATTTTCAAATACACGTAATTTATGTTCATCTGCTAGGGTCGTACTCCAACTTTCGCAACCCTAAAGTATTACCGGCAGAATAACCATTCTGTACATTTTTAATTTCAGTTTCCTTGATATTAATAAGCGATGTTAGAAGTTTATGGATTGAATAGAGACATGCGTTGCCCGATACTAAGCGACATTTTATTTCTTCCGTGACCTCATTTTTGCTTGTTACGTATGCTCCCAAGTATTTAAATTTGTTTACTTTCTCTATGACCTCATCCCCAATTCTTGTTTTTATTTCCTTCATTCTCTGTGTTTCGGCTTGTTATCATGTATTTGTTTGATTTATGTTTACCTGTACACCTATCTGATCGCACGCTTCTACTAATAAGGTTGTTGCTTTGTAGTGCATCTATATCGTCCCCTATTAAATCCGCGTGGGGAAGTAGTGCCTGAATTGTAGTTAAAAATAATAACATGTTACGATGCAAGCTGCTATAGTCTATTAGAATGGACTCATCGTGTGGTGTTAGTATACATCTGCAAAGGAAATTTTGCGCTCATCTTACCGCAAGGAATCCTCTAATAGAGCTTCAATTTATTAGGAGCAAAACAATATTGAGACAGTATGTTTTGTGGGCACCATATTGTCACCTAATCACTAATGTGTTTCTCACGAAGCTTAGGGAGTGTTGCATTCGAAGCTGACCAAGCTCAACGTGACGTGCGTCTCGAGAAACATGTGACTGTAATGAGTATTATGAAATCGTTTATACTTAAAAATTTACAAATTATCCATTCTTGAACAGGTTGTGGATAGAAATAAGATAGTTTGTAAGGTATTCTGTGCCCAAATCAGCTAAAACATGGTCAACAAGATGGCACACACACCACTCTTATTATCCTGTATAAGTGCACGAGTACCACCATAAACAGTTTCCAGATCGCTGGATTGAACGAATGTGTCCGATGGAATGGTTATCTCGTTCTTCTAATCTTACGCCCCTGGATTTCTTTCTTATAAGACATTACTCAATGATCTACTTGTGTATCGCAATTTTCTGCATGTGAACTTGAATTACCCTGCAAGACAGATATTGTTGACTGCAGCTGAGATGTTTGCTGCATTACTAATAGAACTCACATCGAGGCAGTGGAAATCCGAGATTATGTGTTTTGCTATTTTATGTTATTTCAAATGATGGTACATGCCCTCGTAACAAATTTATATACTGTTACGAAGTTGAAAAGGTAAATCTGAAACATCCTGTACCAGAAACAAAAATGCAATTTAGGTAAAGTGAGTCACTTCTGTACAAATGTCCAGTGTGCTTTTGGAAGAATTGAAGTTTTAAACTTATATAAAAATGCTTTCAGCTTTTCTAGGCGATCGGATATGGCAGCAAATTAACAGCCAGATTACTTTTCTTCAACTGTTTGCTGAGACCTTATCTCAGAATGATACAATGTTTCTATAGAGCTAGCAAACAGAAGTATTTCGCGTCGTCCTGTTTGAATTGAGATTAATGTCGCAGACAAGTTTAGGATCTTCTAAGGGTAAGACTTATAAGTTTTCTGTTGAAGTGGACCTCGAACCACTCCGTTAAATGATTTAAACAACTAAGTCTTTGTTCCTATGTCATAATGAAACTAAAGAGATAAAATATAGTCTGTTAGTAAAATTGATTTCATTTGTTCTGAGTAGGGTATATACCCTACTAGTATAGGGTATATACGAGAGTTTCATACGTAGAGTAGAACTTAAATTAATTATAAAAGAGTATTATTCATTTTAAGGCCCAATCACGCATACGTATGTGGGGCGATCTTAGGAAGATTCGTCCTCTCTAGGTAGTCGGGTTGCTGGGATTTCTTGGTTTGGGACTTCAGTGATTCAGAACATTCGTACCAACTCTTCCCTATTATTTTATAGTAATAGAAATTCCCTCCTCTACACAGGGTCTATCAAATATCCCAAATGAAATTCCAGTCTTTTTCACGGTTTCCTAGATCAAACTTTGAATACTTCCATGTCCAGAGAAAAGCACTTGAAGTTCATCAAAAGTGAAATTGCTTTCTCTTGATTCGCCATCTGCTATACCATAAACTTGAATGGATTCTTAAAATGTTCATAGCAATTAGTAAACATTAATTATATAAAAATTATCTACAAAATATATCGATCTATTTATCTAACAAATAGAAACAAAATATTTTTATTTTGTACTAAACTTATGTAAAATATCAAATTTCCTTATCTTCTGACTTCGTGTTTTCCCAGCGTTTGACTGTTTCACTGTCAATTCTCGATCCTGAAGAATTATTTCTTTATGTTCTCTCTACTATTCTTTAATGGTATCTATCGTTTGCTCTACTTCCATTATTCTTTGCCTTTCAATTTGTGATTCTTTAGCTACCATTTTAATTTGTCTTGTTTCAGCCGCAGCCCTTTCTCATCAGCAATCTTGGCTTGACTATCTTCCATAGACGTCCTTCACCTAGAATGTACATTTCGAATAAACAAAGAAATATCACCCTGCAACTCTTTAAGGAAGGGCTCCAGCACGTACGCCAAAAATTGAAGAAAAGTTAGTTTGGCTTTCAACAGTTCGTCTTTAATAGCCTTTGCAACTTGATTGAAGCTGTGAGAAGTTGGGATATTATTTACCTTCTCCACCGTTTCAACGTACGCGTGCAGATTACTGAAAATGAATAGCATAAGCTTTGTTATATCAACATTCTCTAACAAATTCACATCACAATCTTTTGCGCCCTGTAATGGCAATAAATGCTTCACGGCAGGCTGGGCTGACCTGAAACAAATAATAACATGATCTGCAAAACTCAAGAAGAATCTTCATCAACAACAACAATCAATTCTTGCTTTAGCGGTCGCAGCAGTTTCTTATTCACATACAGCAGTTTGCATGTCACCCAATTCAGCTAGTTAATAATTATATACAAAGTACGAAGGTATGAATGGGAATGCCACACAGAGTTACGGGAAGCTAGGTGCGCGTGACCTACCCTATCGAACAGTGACGAGGTGGATAAGCGGTTCCGCGGCGAACATAACGCCTACTGCGCGACAGATCGGCAGTAGATACTTTGCCCCGTTTGAAAGCCGCTATCCATCGCGTCACTGTTCGATAGGGTAGTTCACGCGCACCCGTAACTCTGTGTGGCATTCCCGTTCATTCCTGCCACGGATAAATGCTACTTTCACATACGCACGTTGTTCATTCACTCTTCGTGACCTCCATTCCGAACCACTGTCGCTCACCTACTGAACTTCGGGGCGTGCTCAGACACTCAGCTCTACTCACATACACCATCTGGTGGGACCACTCAACAGTACATGCAATAAGGTTTCCAACGTGTATCTTCGATCTGTCATGTTATCCCCCTCTCGAAAGAAAAAAAAATAGTTGCCATGACTTATGACTTAACCCTCGTACAATAAAACCAAACTAAACTTTTAGTAAAATATACCAAATAGGCAATATTAATATAAAACCGCTGACAACTCAACGAACACGATAAAAGGTCCCTCCAGGAGCAAAATGGTTCGTGTAAGCATTCAACAAATAATCATCTACTGTCAAATTTCATTCACCATACTTGTCTTCAAAACCACCGGTCAACCATGACTCTTTGGTAGCACCCAGCCTTCCCTTACACAAAATATTGTTATATCACCTCGCTAGGTTTCAAGTTAGTACTGATATAGAAAATTACATATAACAATTCTTAAGTTGTCATCTTACAGTGCTGTATATGAAAGTTATATTAGGTGGGGAAAGAGTAAAGTTAAAATACAGGTAACGTCTAAACGATATTAGGGTAATGATTGCCAGGATTTGATTCGCAGGATCAGGCACCTAAACATAGACTACAAATGCATATAATATATAATATACCTTGGTAGATAACTTAACAGTTAGTGTTTTATATATTTATCTTACCTTCATAACCTGCTTAACAAACCAAAAGGCGATTCAATCATCCGCTGGTTAACAAAGCTAAAAACGCACATGCCAATTCAATCCTTTATCGCTAACTTTACTGCAAGATCAGCTAGAGTTTCCGGCCAAAATATATTTCCATAATAGCTAATAAGATTACTACGAAGCAGCTATGATACTTCTACTAACATTGCACAGAAAAGTTATTGTCCATTACCCATTTTGTTACTTTAAAAATATACATAAATAATTTTGACCTAAAATATCTGTAATGATTTGTGTCCCCTTGCAAACTTACACCATGTAAGAATAACATTGTTTTCCTTCCATGGTGGAACTAAAACTAGCTCACGTCAGTTGGTAGACCGTTGGTTTCGCATTCCGGAAACCTTGGGTTGATTCCAGATGCCAGCCATTCAGACTAAGGATTCTTCAGAGAATTTTCTCAGTTACACCAGGTTAATATCGGGATAGTACCTTGAGATTACTTACTGCCTGTTCGACTGTGTCCAGAATCCTCTCCTCCGCCCCATTCCTACATGAACCAGAAATACATAGAGCCTATAAATGAAGTTCAAATTAAAATTAAATGAAACAAAAATAAATCAAACTTTAGACGTGGAAAGTCTAGGGAGAGATTCAGGATTTATTTATAACTTTCACGTATCTCAGGCTCAACCCGAGATAGGAAAAATATTGGAAGGCAGTCGCTCAGGGTCTAGTTTCTAGTTACCATCTCGGAATGTGCCTGGTATTACAGAGGAAAACACCAGGAAAAACTTTGTGACCGCTGGGACTCATTCCAGGACCTTCCGATTGATAAGCTAACACTCCACCGACTCAGCTACCGTATGGCAACTTAGTTAACAACTCCGAAAATATATGGATAGATAACCTCTTGTTTGTATACATATAAAATTCAACTTCACCGAAAATATGGACCAGTCATATTTAATCCTTATTTCATCTAATTTCCAGGAATTCAACGTGCAGCTAGGATCGCCTTTACGGTTTCTATCAGTAGAGGCCATCATACCTCTAATGATAGTTACTTTGACGATTATGGTTTCTGCCAGTCGATGCCAGCTAACGACAGTTGCTTTTACGATTATGGTTTCTGTGAGTCGATGCCAGCTAACGACAGTTGCTTTTACGACTATGGTTTCTGC